>NIVC01002541.1:0-110000 GCA_002269645.1 Macrostomum lignano | reverse complement strand
ACATTAATAATTTCACCGATGGCTTGGGGGGGGGGGGGAGAAGGCCGGTGATCAGAAAAGCCGGCCTAAAACCCCCAGTTAGGAATTCGTGTGATGCGGGACACATAAAATGTAATGCACATTGTGCGCCGTTTGTATATATTAGGATATTAACCGCCGCCGCCAGCGCTGCAACAGGGGCTAATCAAATATTAAGACTGGGAGACAGAGGAGGCAAAACACAGATAAAAAAGACCTGCAAGGCTGAGTCACAGTTAGCAGGCAGAAGCCGAAATCATTTTCAGCGCGACATGCACAAAAGCTATGCATGGTTACCAGACAGAAAAAACCTATTAGAACCCCCATTCAGCATAAACTTTGCCAGCGCAATATCAGTTTGTATATACAGAGATCAGATGTATTTCAGCTTTTTTGTATAGAAAAAATGCTGAATCTCAGCCTGAAAGACAAAGACAGAAAATGAAATAGAGTGTAACCCGATTCCATTAGTTTGATTGACAAGGCTAATCTTGACAGGCCTCGAGTCTGTAGCTTGGCCTGCTGCTCTTGATTTTGTGATCAAAGTGATGGAGCAAGGGCAGACAGGTGACGAGAAGCAGGTCTTTGTCTCAGGTCTTTGTCTCAGGTCTTTTTCTGGCATCATAAATTAGGCCGATTGAAGGTGAGAATAGAGAAGCAGTCAATTCAGCGCCTCAGGCAGTATTTTAGCGCCAATTCAGCGCCTCAGGCAATATTTTAGCGCCAATTCAGCGCCACAGACAATATTTTAGCGCCAATTCAGCGCCTCAGGCAATACTTTAGCGCCAATTCAGCGCCACAGACAATATTTTAGCGCCAATTCAGCGCCACAGGCAATATTTTAGCGCCAATTCAGCGCCTCAGGCAATATTTTAGCGCCAATTCAGCGCCGCAGGCAATACTTTAGCGCTAATTTAGCGCCACAGGCGGTACACTTGTTCAAAAGTTAGTTGTCAGCTAACAAAAACTGAGAACACAGTCAGCTGTAACTCACCAGATCCACAGATTTGTGCTGCCTTGGCACAGTGAGCAGGTTGCTCATAATTCTCGGCTCGGGATATTCAATCTGGAGCCATTCCAGCATCTCGTTGGTCTTCAGCTGGTGCTGGGGGCACCAGGCCTGGTCGCTGGAGCCATCAACGATTCTGTCGATTCGGTGTTGGATGCGAGGAGAATTTGAGTGTTTGGGTTACTTTTGGGAAAAGTTTTGACAGCCTGAATGAGATGAGATGAGATATGGAAAGAGATGAGACATTGAAAGAGATGAGACATTGAAAGAGATGAAATTTAGAAAGAGACTAGCAATCTACGCCCCCCGTTGGGGAGCCAAAGAAATGCAATACACGTTTTTTTAATAAGCTACATGTATCCTTGAAATCTTAAAAAATCTCCTATCAAACCTTGTAAGCCTTGACATGTCAGTAATTCCTCCCCACAAGCTTTAACATATCAACTTCCCCCCTTGACATCTCAGCCATGCCCCCAATAAGCCTTGGAAATCTAAAAATATCTGTCAACCTTCTAACCCTAACCCTAACCTAACCCTAAAGCATTGAAATTTCAGTAATTCTCTCTAAGAGTCATTATAGCACTACTACAGCATTATAGCGATTCCCTGCAAGCCTCGACATCGTAGGGATTCCCAAATGAATATCTTAACTTCGACATGAAGCTTCTTTTATTTTTTACATTACGCTTTTTTAATCAGCGATCCCTCCCCTGAGGAGGCATCAAATAATGTAATAAAAAGTTTTCAATAAACTACATGTAGCTTCTGACTTTAGCCTTGAAATCTCATTTATACCCCCGTGAGCCTTGACATCTCAGCTATTCCCCCGTAAGCCTTAACATGTCAGCGATGGCGCCCATAAACCTTGAAATCTGAAAAATCCCCTGCTAACCTTGAAACTCGATAAAATATAACCCTCAACCCACACCTGACCTAAACCTAACTTTAACCCAACATAAAGCCTTGAAATCTCAGCAATTCTTCTCCCCTAAGCCTTGACATTTTAGTGATTCCTTCTTTAAGAATCACAGCACTATAACGATTTCCACCTAGCTTTGACATCGTAGCAATTCCCAAATGAATCTTTTAACTTCGACATGACTTTTCTTTTATGTATATATAGTGCTACTTTTATTTTTTACATGACTCTTCTTCTATCAGCGCCTCCCGTGGCGAGCCAACAAAGAATGCAATAAAAAAAATTGAGTAAAGTACATGAACTTTGAATTTGCTTCTGACTTTTGCTTTGACATCTCAGAAACCCCCCCCCCCGTAATCTCAGTTATTCTCTGAGAGCCTTGACGTCTCAGTTTTTCTCCCCAGCACAGCATTATAGCTGCATTTCATTTTTCCATGACACCTTTCATGTCTGACATGACGCTTCTTTTATTCTACTATGATGCTTCTTAATTTTTTAAATGACACTTTCATTAGTTTTTAAATGACGCTTCTTTTATTCTACTATGATGCTTCTTAATTTTTTAAATGACACTTTCATTAGTTTTTAAATGACGCTTCTATGATTTTTTCATGACGCTTCTATGATTTTAACATGACGCTTCTATGATTTTTTCATGACGCTTCTATGATTGTTTACATGACGCTTCTATGATTGTTTATATGACGCTTCTATGATTTTTAAAATGACGCTTCTATGATTTTTTAAATGACGCTTCTATGATTGTTTACATAACGCTTTTATGATTTTTACATGACGCTTCTATGATTGTTTACATGACGCTTCTATGATTTTTTACATGACTCTTCTATGATTTTTACATGGCGCTTCTATGATTGTTTACATGGCGCTTCTATGATTGTTTACATGACGCTTCTATGATTGTTTATATGACGCTTCTATGATTTTTTACATGACGCTTCTATGATTGTTTACACGATGCTTCTATGATTTTTTTCATGACGCTTCTATGATTTTTTACATGACGCTTCTATGATTTTTACATGACGCTTCTATGATTTTTACATGACGCTTCTATGATTGTTTACATGACGCTTCTATGATTGTTTATATGACGCTTCTATGATTTTTTACATGACGCTTCTATGATTTTTTACATGACGCTTCTATGATTGTTTACACGATGCTTCTATGATTTTTTACATGACGCTTCTATGATTTTTTACATGACGCTTCTATGATTATTTCATGACGCTTCTACGATTTCTGCAGGACGCTTCAATGATTTTTACATGACGCTTCTATGATTTTTACATGACGCTTCTATGATTGTTTGCATGACGCTTCTATGATTGTTTATATGACGCTTCTATGCTTTTTACATGACGCTTCTATGATTTTTTACATGACGCTACTATGATTTTTACATTACGCTTCTATGATTGTTTACATGACGCTTCCATGATTGTTTACATGACGCTTCTATGATTTTTTACATGACGCTTCTATGATTGTTTACATGACGCTTCTATGATTTTTACATGACGCTTCTATGATTTTTAAATGACGTTTTTTTGATTTTTATATGACGCCTCTATGATTTTTTAAATGACGCTTCTATGATTTTTATATTACGCTCTTACGATTTTTTACATGACTCTTCTATGATTTTTACATGACGCTTCTATGATTGTTTACATGACGCTTCTACGATTTTTTACAAGAAGCTTCTATGATTGTTTACATGACGCTTCTATGATTGTTTGCATGACGCTTCTATGATTGTTTACATGACGCTTCTATGATTTTTTACATGACACTTCTATGCTTTTTACATGATGCTTCCACGATTTTTTACATGACGCTTCTATGATTGTTTACATGACGCTTCTATGATTTTTTACATGACACTTCTATGCTTTTTACATGATGCTTCCACGATTTTTTACATGACACTTCTATGATTTTTTAAATGACGCTTCTACGATTTTTTACATGACGCTTTTATGATGTTTTAGATGACGCTTCTATGATTTTTTACATGACGCTTCTATGATTTTTACATGACGCTTCTATGATTGTTTACACGATGCTTCTATGATTTTTTACATGACGCTTCTATGATTTTTTACATGACGCTTCTATGATTTTTACATGACGCTTCTATGATTGTTTACAAGACGCTTCTATGATTGTTTATATGACGCTTCTATGATTTTTTACATGACGCTTCTATGATTTTTTACATGACGCTTCTATGATTGTTTACACGATGCTTCTATGATTTTTTACATGACGCTTCTATGATTTTTTACATGACGCTTCTATGATTTTTTACATGACGCTTCTATGATTATTTCATGACGCTTCTACGATTTCTGCAGGACGCTTCAATGATTTTTACATGACACCTCTATGATTTTTACATGACGCTTCTATGATTTTTTACATGACGTTTTTTTGATTTTTATATGACGCTTCTATGATTTTTTACATGACGCTTCTATGATTTTTACATGACGCTTCTATGATTTTTACATGACGCTTCTATGATTGTTTACATGACGCTTCTATGATTGTTTATATGACGCTTCTATGATTTTTTACATGACGCTTCTATGATTTTTTACATGACGCTTCTATGATTGTTTACACGATGCTTCTATGATTTTTTACATGACGCTTCTATGATTTTTTACATGACGCTTCTATGATTTTTTACATGACGCTTCTATGATTATTTTATGACGCTTCTACGATTTCTGCAGGACGCTTCAATGATTTTTACATGACACCTCTATGATTTTTACATGACGCTTCTATGATTTTTTACATGACGTTTTTTTGATTTTTATATGACGCCTCTATGATTTTTTAAATGACGCTTCTATGATTTTTATATTACGCTCTTACGATATTTTACATGACGCTTCTATGATTGTTTACACGATGCTTTTATGATTGTTTACATGACGCTTCTATGATTGTTTACATGACGCTTCTATGATTGTTTGCATGACGCTTCTATGATTGTTTACATGACGCTTCTATGATTGTTTACACGATGCTTCTATGATTGTTTACATGACGCTTCTATGATTGTTTACATGACGCTTCTATGATTGTTTGCATGACGCTTCTATGATTTTTTACATGACGCTTCTATGATTTTTTACATGACGCTTCTATGCTTTTTACATGATGCTTCCACGATTTTTTACATGACACTTCCACGATTTTTTACATGACACTTCCACGATTTTTTACATGACGCTTCTATGATTTTTTACATGACGCTTTTATGATTTTTTTAGTTTTCTTGGCGTTAAAGAGCTTTAATTAAAAAAACTCTACTCTCTAAAAATTCGAACCATCGTTTCTGCATTTAGCAGTTCAGTCTGTTTACCTCTAGGCTAGCTCTCATCGTTTTGATAACATGAATTCAGCACTTATAATTATAAGTTTCAAAACTCCAAGCATAGAGTAAATCACACGAGGCAGTTATTACATAATCAATTTCTCAGTCAGTCAGTATCAGTTAACAATATTGTTGCGCAATCTAAATCAAGTCTGGTGCTACGCTTCCACACTGCATTTTCAATACTGTGACGCAATTCAAGTCGGAGTTACAATTCAGTTATGATGTAATCCATTTCAGAATCAGAATTCAACCAGTCAGTTTTTTCTCTAGCATTCTTACAATGCATTTCAAGTCGAAAAGTTTGCTTGACCTTTGCAAAAAAGCATGTTTTTCGAATATTTAATCGCTTTAACATGGAGCAATTTCTTAGCCAAGATGCATGTACCGTCCCAGGAAAATTTCTGATCGAACAGTGCAAGTTCGAAGAAAATCGGTCCAGCCATTTTTTCTCTAATCGCATACCCACATACAGACAACTCATTTTTAGTATATAGGATGAAATATTGAAAAAGATGAAATATGGAATGAGATAAAGGATGAAATGCTAAATCAATTCAACAATTCAAGCAATTTAACACGCAAGAAAATACGCAGTATTTCTTGCAGCAGCATTTTGAATGCCAAAAAGCGAAAGGTGCAGTGTAAAATTCTAAAAAAAGCAATACAACCCCTCCGAAAATCAGGAAAATCCCAGAAAAAGCACACTTTACTCTGCTTGTCGATTAGTCATCCTATCCCTAACTTTAAAACATTCAAAAGAAACAGTTTAGATTGAATCTAAAAAGAACAAAGAAGCGAGAAAAATCCTAGTGAGTCACCGACAGGTACGAGCGGCATTCCATTCTGTGTCGTATTGCGCTTTTTACGCTCAAATGAGGTGACAAATTTTAATCAGAAGCCAATTTCAATAAAAAACGGATTTTGCATTAATTATAATGTAAGACGTCTTTTGTTTGGAAGGATCCTACGTTCTTGGCGTCCCTAGCAATCCGTTCTTTCTTTCTCGAGGCCTCAGCAACTCCGTACCTTTATAGCGTCCCTAGCAACCTGTACCCTTCTAGCGTCCCTAGCAACCTGTACCTTTCTAGCGTCCCTAGCAACCTGTACCTTTCTAGCGTCCCTAGCAGCCCGCGTAACTTTCTAGCGTCCCTAGCAACCCCGTACCTTTCTAGCGTCCCTAGCAACCCCGTATACCTTTCTAGCGTCCCTAGTAACCCCGTTCCCTCCTAGCGTTTCTAGCATTCCCGTACTTTCCCAGTGGCCCTAGCAACCACGTTCCTTCTTTCTAGCATCCTAGCAACTCCGTACCTTCCTAGCGTCCCTAGCAACCCGGTACTTTCTTAGCTACGCAGCGCTTTCCAAGCAATTCTCCTTTAGCCCTAAAAATGAATCTCTAAAGAAGCGCAGTGACAACTGATTTGTTTTAACATGCGAATGCATCTGGCAGAATGGAGGTATTTAAATAGGACAAATTAGCGAACTACAGCCTTGGGGCTTTCTGGGCAAAATTGCATTTAGCTTTGCAGCAGACAGCAAAGAACTAATCTCAGCCTCCCAATTCTTGCCTCAATCTCCCCATCTGCTCAGGTCGCGACCCCTATTTTGGCTTCCAATAAACCAAAACCCATCACCCCCCTTCTCCGATCCCAGAAGCATCGCAGGAGCACAATCTGTAGCTAAATTATATCTCCCCACCAGCAAAAAACGAAACTCCGAAAGCAATTTCCCTTTCCTTCGTTAGTTAGAGCCCGCAAGGGGGGGACAGCAGCAGAGAGAATTCTGCTTCTAGCTTTTAAGTTCCTTCGCTTCGGGCTTCGGGCGAGAATTAGGGAAGGGGCGGGGAGACGAGACGTGAGCTGGAAAGAGGGAAGTAACAAACACAGTGGGAGCTGCAAGTAGCGGTTTAGACAGGGGGACCGGGCAGTTGCCTTGAATTCGTATTTGCAAGGCAGGAAGCAACAAAAGTTGATACTCGCTGCTAACAAGAAGCGACAAAGACATTGAGGCTGAAGACTGAAGAGGAGGGGCGGGAGAATATGGAGTAGAAGAGTAGGAGACAAGGTAGAAGAGACAGGGGAGAGTAAGAGAGTGAGAGGGAAGAGTAGGAGAGTGAGAGGGGAGAGTAGGAGAGTGAGAGGTGAGAGTGAGAGGTGAGAGTAGGAGAGTGAGAGGGTAGAGTAGGAGAGTGAGAGGTGAGAGTAGGAGAGTGAGAGGGGAGAGTAGGAGAGTGAGAGGTGAGAGTAGGAGAGTGAGAGGGGAGTAGGAGAGTGAGAGATGAGAGTAGGAGAGTGAGAGGTGAGTAGGAGAGTGAGAGGTGAGAGTAGGAGAGTGAGAGGTGAGTAGGAGAGTGAGAGGTGAGAGTAGGAGAGTGAGATGGGAGAGTAGGAGAGTGAGAGGGGAGAGTGGGAGAGTGAGAGGTGAGAGTAGGAGAGTGAGAGGGGAGAGTAGGAGAGTGAGAGGTGAGAGTAGGAGAGTGAGATGGGAGAGTAGGAGAGTGAGAGGGGAGAGTAGGAGAGTGAGAGGTGAGAGTAGGAGAGTGAGAGGTGAGTAGGAGAGTGAGATGGGAGAGTAGGAGAGTGAGAGGTGAGAGTAGGAGAGTGAGAGGGGAGAGTAGGAGAGTGAGAGGTGAGAGTAGGAGAGTGAGAGGTGAGTAGGAGAGTGAGATGGGAGAGTAGGAGAGTGAGAGGTGAGAGTAGGAGAGTGAGAGGGGAGAGTAGGAGAGTGAGAGGTGAGAGTAGGAGAGTGAGAGGTGAGTAGGAGAGTGAGATGGGAGAGTAGGAGAGTGAGAGGTGAGTAGGAGAGTGAGAGGGGAGAGTAGGAGAGTGAGAGGTGAGAGTAGGAGAGTGAGAGGTGAGTAGGAGAGTGAGATGGGAGAGTAGGAGAGTGAGAGGTGAGAGTAGGAGAGTGAGAGGGGAGAGTAGGAGAGTGAGAGGTGAGAGTAGGAGAGTGAGAGGTGAGTAGGAGAGTGAGAGGTGAGAGTAGGAGAGTGAGAGGTGAGAGTAGGAGAGTGAGAGGTGAGTAGGAGAGTGAGAGGTGAGTAGGAGAGTGAGAGGTGAGAGTAAGAGAGTGAGAGGGGAGAGTAGGAGAGTGAGAGGTGAGAGTAGGAGAGTGAGAGGTGAGTAGGAGAGTGAGATGGGAGAGTAGGAGAGTGAGAGGTGAGAGTAGGAGAGTGAGAGGTGAGTAGGAGAGTGAGAGGTGAGTAGGAGAGTGAGAGGTGAGAGTAAGAGAGTGAGAGGTAAGTAGGAGAGTGAGAGGTGAGAGTAGGAGAGTGAGAGGTGAGAGTAGGAGAGTGAGAGGTGAGAGTAGGAGAGTGAGAGGTGAGTAGGAGAGTGAGATGGGAGAGTAGGAGAGTGAGAGGTGAGAGTAGGAGAGTGAGAGGTGAGTAGGAGAGTGAGAGGTGAGAGTAGGAGAGTGAGAGGTGAGAGTAGGAGAGTGAGAGGTGAGTAGGAGAGTGAGAGGTGAGTAGGAGAGTGAGAGGTGAGAGTAAGAGAGTGAGAGGGGAGAGTAGGAGAGTGAGAGGTGAGTAGGAGAGTGAGATGGGAGAGTAGGAGAGTGAGAGGTGAGAGTAGGAGAGTGAGAGGGGAGAGTAGGAGAGTGAGAGGGGAGAGTAGGAGAGTGAGAGGTGAGAGTAGGAGAGTGAGAGGTGAGTAGGAGAGTGAGAGGGGAGAGTAGGAGAGTGAGATGGGAGAGTAGGAGAGTGAGAGGTGAGAGTAGGAGAGTGAGAGGTGAGTAGGAGAGTGAGAGGTGAGTAGGAGAGTGAGAGGTGAGTAGGAGAGTGAGAGGTGAGAGTAAGAGAGTGAGAGGGGAGAGTAGGAGAGTGAGAGGTGAGTAGGAGAGTGAGATGGGAGAGTAGGAGAGTGAGAGGTGAGAGTAGGAGAGTGAGATGGGAGAGTAGGAGAGTGAGAGGTGAGAGTAGGAGAGTGAGAGGTGAGAGTAGGAGAGTGAGAGGTGAGTAGGAGAGTGAGAGGTGAGAGTAGGAGAGTGAGAGGTGAGAGTAGGAGAGTGAGAGGTGAGTAGGAGAGTGAGAGGTGAGTAGGAGAGTGAGAGGTGAGAGTAAGAGAGTGAGAGAGGGGAAATTGGGAGGGAGAACTTTAAAGAAGAGGAAGGCTCCAAAGCCACACCATTGTCTAAATAGCCTCAGTGATTGCTGATGACATACGCATGCTGAGGCAGGAGAATGAGAGAAAAATATTTGATGCCATCAGCAGATCGCAAATCAATCGTCACCTTCGCATTGTAATCTAATCCAAATTTTTAACAGGCTATTTAGCTCCAAAAGAGTTCTGTAGTATGTAGCCATGTAGCTGTGACAGTCCTGGCAATTGCTACATTTTGTCGTTAAAGATCTAAGCCGTGGTGAAGCATCTGGTCCTCATCAAATATGCCTCTTATAATTTCCTAGCAAGGCTGGCTGCACACACTGCAGGTCGCACAAAGTCATCCAGCGCTTGAATGTGATGTGAATGTGTTTGCAAACCGAGGAAAGAGAGAGAGAAAAAAAACTGGTGCCTGCACACAAAGAGTGTTTGCAGGCTCCGAGGCTGCCGGTTCTGGCGCATTCGGGGCGGCGTAGCAGCCAGGGGAAGTCGTCGATCTTTGAACGGGGACTTGGCTTTTCTTGTTTCTGTTGGCTGTCTTTCAGCAGTGCCTGGCCTGTGCACACATCAACTAAACACAGGCAACACTCAGCACACTCCACACAGAAACACTTGCGTTCCTGCAGAGAGAGAAGTGTTGTAGCGAATTGCGTAAAAATAATGCGATAATAACAGAATAAACACTGCTGGAGAGGCCGTGGGGAGGGGGGGTCTTCGCTCGTAAAGAAAAGTTGCAGAGTTCTCGCGTTCCGCATTGCCAGAGGCCAGCGTGGCCTCTGGATTCTTTCGATCAGTTCAGCCAATAATTAATTCATTTATTGCACGTCGCAGGTTGCTTAATATTGGTATTTTACGGATGAACTAATTTTTTGCAAGAAAAGTACGCGGGAGGCCAGCGTGTCGTTTGAGTTCCTGCACCTCCCGTACACCGCCCTCTGGCGCTTATTCATAGCGCACTTTTTGAAGCTATAGTCTTGCTGATGGCGCTCTTCATGGCAACCTGATGGCGCCCTTTCATGGCAAACATGATGCCGCCCTTCATGACATCCTGATGCCGCCCTTCATGACATCCTGATGACGCCCTTCATGACATCCTGATGCCGCCCTTCATGACATCCTGATGCTGCCCTTCATGACATCCTGATGACGCCCTTCATGACATCCTGATGACGCCCTTCATGACATCCTGATGCCGCCCTTCATGACATCCTGATGACGCCCTTCATGACATCCTGATGCCGCCCTTCATGACATCCTGATGACGCCCTTCATGACATCCTGATGCCGCCCTTCATGACATCCTGATGCCACCCTTTAATGGCATCCTGATGGCGCCCTTCATGGCAACCTGATGGCGCCCTTCATGACATCCTGATGGCGCCCTTCATAGCAATCTGATGGCGCCCTTCATGACATCCTGATGCCGCCCTTCATGACATCCTGATGCCGCCCTTCATGACATCCTGATGCCGCCCTTCATGACATCCTGATGCCGCCCTTCATGACATCCTGATGACGCCCTTCATGGCAACCAGATGGCGCCCTTTAATGGCATCCTGATGGCGCCCTTTAATGGCATCCTGATGGCGCCCTTCATGGCAACCTGATGGCGCCTTTCATGCATCCTTATGGCGCCCTTCATGGCAACCTGATGATACATTGGTACCCTTTATAAGCTCAACCTGGCGTCTCCTCAAACCAACCAGAGCTCAAAACCTCGCAAGTTGCAGCCCCTCCCTAACAGTTCAGGCGTGAATCCAGTTCGCCTACAAGTGTAAAATTCGATAAGCTGGCCTAAGCTGAGTCACACACTGCAAAAACTCGACAGTAAAAACATGGGCAACATGCTCAACATGACATAAAATATACACTAAGGTTATTTTTTTCTAAAAAAACAACGACATCAAAACGCACGCAAGGGATGCTCAATCTCAGAGACATGTTCGGTGTAAAAAATCATACTTAAATAGGCTGAGCAACATTGGAGTCGATTCGATCTCACAGCTACACATGGCGTTCTCACACAGGACAAAGAGCGAGGGTAGGGAGAACACGCGCATCGGGGATAAAGAGGAGGAGCTGAGTCTGGCTGACTCAAGAAAAACAAGCGACACCCAGGCGGTGACTGGGAGGGCAGCAAGACTGACTTCTGGTGCCTAAAAATAATATCAGGATGTACTAATAACATGACGAGGCGCCAGATACTTTAAATGCAGCTACTGATACTCCCGCCGTTTACCCAGATAAAAGATAAAATTACTTAGATTAGCAATTCAATTAACTTACACGGCTTTATTGGCATAAAATTCTGCGTACACCGAGCTGCTGCTGAAGCTGCTCGGCGGTAGGTTTTGCACCAATCGAGTGGTCAGGCCTTCGCCACAGGAGACATCCGGCTCGGAGCCTGCGGAATGGCGGAATGGTCGCGTATGAGTCTCCGGTAGATCAGCCACTACTCATGATCCACGATAGATCTGTCACTCTACTCATGACCTACAATGGATCTGTCGCTCTACTCATGACCTACAATGGATCTGTCGCTCTACTCATGACCTACAATAGATCTGTCACTCTACTCATGACCTACAATGGATCCGTCACCCTACTACTGACCCCCTCAGATAGATCCGTCACTCTACTCATGACCCCCTCAGATAGATCCGTCACACTACTACTGACCCCCTCAGATAGATCTGTCACTCTACTCATGACCCCCTCAGATAGATCAGTCACTCTACTCATGACCTACAATAGATCTGTCACTCTACTCATGACCCCCTCAGATAGATCCGTCACACTACTCCTCATTACCCCCTCAGATAGATCTGTCACCCTACTACTGACCCCCTCAGATAGATCTGTCACTCTACTCATGACCTACAATAGATCTGTCACTCTACTCATGACCCCCTCAGACAGATCAGTCACTCTACTCATGACCTACAATAGATCTGTCAGGACTGTCACTCTACTTATGACCTACAATGGATCTGTCACTCTACTCATGACCTACAATGGATCCGTCACTCTACTCATGACCCCAGATAGGTCCGTTACACTCTACTCATGACCCCCTCAGATAGGTCCGTCACTCTACTCATGACCCCCTCAGATATATCCGTCACTCTACTCATGACCCCCTCAGATAGGTCCGTCACTCTACTCATGACCCCCTCAGATAGATCCGTCACTCTACTCATGACCCCAGATAGGTCCGTCACTCTACTCATGACCTCAGATAGATCCTTCACTCTACTCATGACCTCAGATAGATCTGTCATCAACACAAGCAATTGCAGCATCTGACAATCCTAACTTTTCTAGTTTTATCAATCAACTTTAGCCACGATTCCCTGCCAATGGCTTATATAGGACAACAAGAAGGACGCCCAGGGACAGATTTGATGTCCAAGAGCGACCTGGCAGCTACACTTTAACTGCTAAGCCTTATCTGTAACTAAAGCCCGGGCTTAGGAGTCGGAAAGCAAAAGAAGCGCCAGAGATAAAAGCGGCGGGCGGGCTGGTGAACAGTAAATACGAGTTTGCAAGCTATAAAGTAAACTAGCAGCTATGGAGTGTAATGCCAGAGAAGGCAGATGGGTCAAGATGGATTGATTTGAAAACTTGCCTCTATCTGTTTATCGCAATACGCGAGCGTATAGTCCACCAGTTTTCTAGAAACCTGGCTGGGGAACTGAAAGAGTCATATACTCATATATCATAAAGGAGAATGTCCAGAGTCGTGTTCATCCCGAAACCCGCCAAGGGTGACTACACCAACGTGAAATCTTTCCGGCCCATCAGCCTCACTTCCTTTTGTGTTAAGCTGATGGAGAGGCTCATCCTGTGGAGGCTTCGAGAGTGCGACCTGCGCTCCGACCCCGTCAGTAAGTACCAGTACGCCTTCCAGCCCGGAAAGACGACTGAGCATGCTCTCCATGCCATTACCTCCAAGATCGAGAGTGCCATCCTTAGCAAACAACTCGCTTGCAGGATGTTTGTTGACTTCGAAGGAGCCTTTGACAATGTCCTTTTTCGCTCCTTCAGAAACTCTCTTTCCCGCAGGAATGTGAGACACAGCATTGTTCGCTGGATTTATTTTATGATCCGCAATAGGTTTGCGACATCTACGCTTATGGGCGTTACCTACACCCGAGCGGTGATGAAAGGCGGCCCGCAAGGTGGCGTGCTAACTCCACTTCTTTGGAATCTCGTCATGGACGAACTTCTAACCGCTGACATTCCCAGCAGTATCACCAGGGCGGGCTACGCTGATGACGTTGCCGCGGTCGTCAGCGGACCTGACCCCGCCACTCTGCGCAACCTGATGCAACAATTCGCCGACAAGGCGGCTGACTGGGCCACGCAACATGGCCTAAAAATCAGCGTCACGAAGACTGTCGCTGTCGTTTTCACCAAGCGCCGTGCGTGGGAGATGAAAAACCTCACTGTCTATGGCAGAAACATCCCCTTCAAGAAGGAGGTCAAATACCTCGGTGTGACGCTAACGCATGACCTGCGCTGGACGAAGCACCTTGATAACGTCATCGGTCGGGCAAAACGCTGCTTTGCCCAGCTGCGCAGAGCCATCGGGCCGACTTGGGGCCTCTCGCCTAGAACGGTCCGTTGGATTTATACCGGCATCATCCGGCCCAGTAACACATACGCGAGTCTCATCTGGACTAGCGTGCTGGAGCAGAAGACCGCCCGTCAGCGCCTACACCAGCTTCAGGGCAGCATTTGCCGTGCCATCACAGGTGCGTACCCGTCTACCCCTTACGAGGGGCTGAACACTATCCTTAATCTTCCTCCGCTTCACCTATTTATTAGGGCGGAGGCTATGAAGTCCGCCTCCCGACTTATCAGAGATAAAACGTTAAATAACGTACCCTCTGGCTTTATGCCAATGAAAACCTTAATCCCGCATATGGACTTTGTCCGCCGCGACCTCAACAACATCCACATGGACCTGGGCAATGTGGACAGTCGACTCCCCGCCCTCAACATCAGGAGGGGCTTCCAGACCGCCTTTCTGGCCGAGACAGCATTCCGCTGGATGTCGGCGTGAACCGGCGCAGCCAGGGCATTCACTGCTTCACCGACGGCTCGCTGTTCAACGGCCGCGCTGGAGCGGGTATTGCCATTTTCCACGAGGGTAAGATGCTTCTCCAGGAAAGTCTGCACCTCGGTGAGAACACCTCAGTTTTCCAAGCTGAAATTTGCGCCATTGAGCAGTGTGCCCAGAAACTGCTTCAGGCGAACATTAATAACTCTAATATTAATTTCTACACTGATAGCCAAGCTGCTATTAAGGCCTTAACCACTGAGAATATCTCCGCTGCTACAGTATCTCAATGCCACCGCAGTGTGCAATCTCTCTCAGTCCTTAACAGGATTAGAATTATCTGGACACCCGGTCACAGCAACATCCTGGGCAACGAGCTCGCGGACTCTCTCGCCAAGGAGGGCAGCAACCCAGACGGCAAGCACCGTCTGATGAGGCTACCCACTCCAAGGTCGCAAGTCACCCGCCATATCCACAGGTGGCTCCATCAGCAGCACCAGCTCCACTGGAACAGCTGCACCGAGTACAGGCAGAGCCGCTCTGCCATGCCTAACCTGAACAGGAAAGTCTCTGATTACCTGATTTCGCTTAACAGAACCGACCTCAGGGAGATGTTCATGGTCCTAACCGGCCATGGTTTCTTCCAGAGACATATCTCGTTGCAAACCGGTTGCCCTCCCACCTGTCCCTTCTGTGGCATAGGAGAGGAGACCGCGGAGCATCACGTCACCTTCTGCCCTTACTTCAACAAGGCGCGGCACAAATACATCGGCCACCCCCAGCGGATGGACGAGCTGACCACCCCGGACAATATCCGTGACCTTCGCGCCTTCGTCCGTGACTCCGGCCGGATGAGGGTCGCTGATGTCTCCACTGTGAACCTGCCGACTACTGGCGGGGACCGGGTGCACCCCCAAGGTTAATCCTTGTGCTCTTTTACCTTGGGGTTGCAATAGGGGCCTCGCGGCCTATTCGCGGCGCCTGCGCCCCCCGTCAGTAGTAAGTAAGTAAGTAAGTAGGTCCGTCACTCTACTCATGACCCCTCAGATAGATCCGTCACACTACTCCTCATGACCCCCTCAGATAGATCTGTCACCCTACTACTGACCCCCTCAGATAGATCTGTCACTCTACTCATGACCTACAATAGATCTGTCACTCTACTCATGACCCCCTCAGATAGATCAGTCACTCTACTCATGACCTACAATAGATCTGTCAGGACTGTCACTCTACTTATGACCTACAATGGATCTGTCACTCTACTCATGACCTACAATGGATCCGTCACTCTACTCATGACCCCAGATAGGTCCGTTACACTCTACTCATGACCCCAGATAGGTCCGTTACACTCTACTCATGACCCCCTCAGATAGGTCCGTCACTCTACTCATGACCCCCTCAGATAGATCCGTCACTCTACTCATGACCCCAGATAGGTCCGTCACTCTACTCATGACCCCTCAGATAGATCCGTCACTCTACTCATGACCCCCTCAGATAGGTCCGTCACTCTACTTATGACCCCTCAGATAGATCCGTCACTCTACTCATGACCCCCTCAGATAGATCCGTCACTCTACTCATGACCCCAGATAGGTCCGTCACTCTACTCATGACCTCAGATAGATCCGTCACTCTACTCATGACCCCAGATAGGTCCGTCACTCTACTCATGACCTCAGATAGATCCTTCACTCTACTCATGACCTCAGATAGATCTGTCATCAACACAAGCAATTGCAGCATCTGACAATCCTAACTTTTCTAGTTTTATCAATCAACTTTAGCCACGATTCCCTGCCAATGGCTTATATAGGACAACAAGAAGGACGCCCAGGGACAGATTTGATGTCCAAGAGCGACCTGGCAGCTACACTTTAACTGCTAAGCCTTATCTGTAACTAAAGCCCGGGCTTAGGAGTCGGAAAGCAAAAGAAGCGCCAGAGATAAAAGCGGCGGGCGGGCTGGTGAACAGTAAATACGAGTTTGCAAGCTATAAAGTAAACTAGCAGCTATGGAGTGTAATGCCAGAGAAGGCAGATGGGTCAAGATGGATTGATTTGAAAACTTGCCTCTATCTGTTTATCGCAATACGCGAGCGTATAGTCCACCAGTTTTCTAGAAACCTGGCTGGGGAACTGAAAGAGTCATATACGCTTTGGGCTGGGCCTCTCTATACGTGGGCAGTTAAATTCGTGTAAACTGAAACCTTACACAGGTAAAATGCATGAATGGCCTAAAAAGTTTCTGCAACAGCCCCGCTCGGTCCCCAAGGAGCAACCCCTAAACTCCCATAAAGTCTTGGAAAGTTTTTTAAAACCACCCTTTGGCATCTGTCTGTCGCATTGCAACTTGCCTAAAGCCAAAGGTGACTCATGCATGCGAGCCGCGTAACCGCCGGACACGGGGGTCATTCAATACCAACCCCGGTGCTAGGAAACTTTAACACGGGCGGCCTCGATTGTCAAAGATTATCTTTAACCTTGCATGCGATATTGTTTACACGATTGCTTTATTATACTTTATATTTATACTCTGAAGAGTAAGACTGGTATTGATACAGCGCGTGACTAACAGGCCAGGTCACGAAAGGTGACGAATCGCTTTTGATATTGTCGCGCATGTTTGAGAAGTAAATTGAAATCCTCAATTTGCAGCAGGATCTCAAAAAAACTGTCATTTCGACACCCTAGTCAAAAGTATAAGTGAATTTGGTCATCACACTCCAGTCATTTGGTCAGCACACTCCAGTCGTTTGGTCAGCACACTCCAGTCGTTTGGTCAGCACACTCCAGTCGTTTAGTCATCACACTCCAGTCATCTGGTCATCACAGTCCAGCCATTTAGTCATCACACTTCAGTCATTTGGTCATCAGACTCCAGTCATTTAGTCATCATTTAGTCATCACACTCCAGCCATTTGGTCATCAGACTCCAGTCATTTAGTCATCACACTCCAGTCATCAAGTCATCTGGTTAGTACACTCACGTCATTAGCTGATTTTCTTAAATCCAGCCATAAAATCTTCAGTCATAGGATTAATTTACCAACCGATACGATACAAGCTAGCCTAATTTGATACAGTACATGAATTGATTCCACCCCTGGGAAATATCCCTAATGCAACTCGAGACAAGCATGCAGAAGGGTTAAATGGGTTCCAGCTCTATTGGATAACATATGCTGCACGTATGTTCAGTCGGGTCAAGCCGGGCAGGCAACCACTGTAGCCATATAGCTGTAGAATTTGTCAAAAGCACATCCAGCATTTCGGGGGCAAAGAAAAGAGATGGGCTCTTCAGTTTTCCCCTTTCTTCCCCTTCCCGGGGGAGCCGCAAAAGCAGAATCTTGGGCTAGAGTTATATGCAGCTAGACAGGCGGGGAGCAGTGAGAGTCCGACACCCGACATTAAGCAGCTTAGAGGCCACTTTTCAAATCCCAAAACAAATTATAAGGGTTGCCGGCGCTATGGCTATTTAGACTCGAGAGTAAGACCGCGTGTGGCAACTGTGGTTCCATTTTGCAAGTCGGGAAATTCCAGAAGAAGCTGACAGCATGCGGGCGCGCGGTGGAGAGCAGCAAAGAAACTGGATACCATACGACTATAGGCAGGCATTAAAGAAATTAACGAGCACAAAAAAGTCAAAGAAGAAAGGCGCAGACAAGGGTAAACTGATCCAGGCTTCAACTTCTATGAAAAGTTTTCACTTTAAATCAGTTGTCGGCAAACTTTTTTTACTTCAAGGGCTTTATTTCAAGATAAAGAACCTAGCTAATGGCTGCATGCCAGATGAGAGCGGAAAGAGGGGGGAATAAGATATGAGGGAGAAAAGTGGAAAGAGAGGAGAGAGAGAGAGGAGAGAAGAGAAAGGAGATAAGAGGGGAGAAAGGAGAGAAGATAAAAGAGAAGTGGTGAGGAGAGAAAAAAAGAGAGAAGAGGAGAGAGGAGAAAAGAGAGATGGGAGTGAGGAGAGAAGAGGAGAGAAGAGGGGATTGAGAAGAGACGAGAAGAGAGAGAAGAGGGGAGTGAGGAGAGAAGAGAAAAGAGAGATGGGAGTGAGGAGAGAAAAAAGAGAGAAGAGAAAAGAGAGAAGAGGGGAGAGAGGAGAGAAGAGAAAAGAGAGAAGAGGAGAGAGAGGATAAAAGAGAAAAGAGAGAAGAGGAGAGAGAGGATAGAAGAGGGGATTGATGATAGAAGAGAAGAGAGAAGAGGGGAAAGAGAAGACAAGAGAAAAGAGAGGAGAGGAGAGAGGAGAGAAGAGAAGAGAGAAGAGACGAAAGAGAAGATGAGAGAAGAGAGAAGGGGGAGAGAGGAGAAGGGAGAGAGGAGAGAAGGGAGTTCGAGCGGGTCGGATTGCTGTTGTGAAATTTTAAAGGACTGGAGAGCCGGATAGAGAAGCTTCCCTTGCTTTAAATCTATATCGATCTAGACACAACTAGATGTTTATAGATTAGATTAGGTTAATCTATAGGTTGAAGTTGAATCAATCTCAAATAAAACACTGCACACATGGACAGCTGAAGTAGCAGGACGCAACAGTTGATTTTCTTAGAAATAAGCTGGAGAACTTTGCTTGTTTGCATGCGATCTGGATTCTCCGAAGGTGAGGGACAAAACATGGAGTCAGGAGTTTCACATGCGTTTGACTATTTCCCCGAGAAAGGAAAAACTACACAGTATAGGACGACTTCTTTCATTCTATAGACACATCTGAGTCCACTTTCAGGACAACTTGACTGTCCAATATCCAGTTCAGCGTGGAAAATGCATGCCCTGAATGGCAGTTCGTGGCAGACCATATAGGTGGGGCTCGACCCGACTTGAAAATTCAAATGCGCAAAAGCAAAAACTATAAGATTATTACGAGTAGCATATCAATCAATGTCACTTTCTCTTCGCTGGTTCTCTGGAATCTGTGCTCTCTGTGCTGCTCTATTGAGTACTACAGTATAGAATATAGAACTGTCTGACTATAGAGCTTCTAAGCTTCATTGAATAAGCAATCCAACCAGCTCAAGGTTTGTGTCGCTTCTCAGCTCTCTTCTCTCTATACTCTCTCCCCTCTCAACTCCTCTCGTCACTCCTCTTATATCTTCCTCATCTCATCTCTAAACTTATCTCTCATCATCTATCCTCTCATTTCGTCTCTCCTCACATCCTCTCTCTTACCTCATCTGTTTTACTCTCATCTCTCATCTCTCCTGTTATCTACCTCATCCCATCTTCTCTCGCTCTCGTCCGTTATCTATTCTCTTTTCTCTCTTCTTCTCCCCTCTAATCTCCCCTCGTCTCACCTCTCCTCTCATCTCTCTATTCTCTCTCCTTTCCTCTTATTTGGCCCTCGAGGTAAAAAGATTTTGCTGATATGCTGAATATCAGCATCATTCAGAAGGCAAGAAAAAATTTTATTTTCTCACTCTATACATATAAACCAAAAAGCCTGTCAGATGCAAAATCCCAAAGGCTAAAACAAACTCAGTCGAGCACAGTTGAGAGCACAGATAGATTATAGATAGATGCATGGATGCCGGGCAGTTAAAATAATTGCTGCGCTGCCAAGCAGCATGCGGAGCGGCCATTTTTGGGAAGAGTTTACGCAGCGCAGCTCACCACGTCCAGCTGCAGTCTCCATCTGCTGAATACTCTGATTTATCGCGAGTCCCTGCAGCCGCGAAAATCGCAAACTGCATAGCCAGCAGGGCCGTCCCATCTCTCAATCCCAAATATCTGGCCGCCCCAGACTATCCCTAGTCCATATCTAAACTGACCCATTTCGAAGCTCCCCTATGCATTCTTTTATAAGCTTATTTGTTTTTGTGTTAACCTCAGTTCCGATGAATACTAGACAATGGTCATTAATTTTACAGAGCTATTCATTTATTTATCCCATTTTGTGCATATATAACAGATTGCCTTCCTAATTAGGAAATATAAGATCCGCTGAACTTTCCTATGTAAAACTAAAACTATATGCTAAGTGCATTACAGCTTGAAGCTTACATGTATGCATACATAAAAAACGTATAGTAATACTTTCTTAACTTTGCACAGACAAAAGGAAACAATTCTGCCTTCTTCAATAAAGCTAAACAAAGAGAGCAAACGAAGATTTGCTTTCAGAGAGAGAGAGAGAGTTTTACCTGTGCACAATGCAGGTACGTATAAAATGTGTACAGGTGGGGTCACTCAGCTAAGTGCGAGTTTAGTGCGTGGGTGGACCGCTACATTATAATATAATTATCTATGTACAACAATGCACTGTAGCAGTGCAAAGTGCTTCGTGTGTGGCTGAATGCAACCTCATCTGCACATGCTGAGACCTGACCCCGTCCTGACTCCCATTTATATTATTAACATGCATATCTATACGTATGCTATAAAACGGTCAACTGAGAGGTCTTTGTTGATTGAGACTTGAATTGAAAGACTGCAAAAGAGAGGGTTAGAGAGGTGAGGCGTGAAAACATGCTTCTTTGTCTTGCTGTGCACGCGGCATGCGTGAGAGACAGTGAGCGGCAAGGGTTGACAGAGTGCAATCTTCTTACAAACTGTAAAGTAAATCCCCAGACTCCAATCCAATCGATGCAGTACAGACGGGGTAAATGGATGTAGCTTTAATTTAAAAAAATTAAAACTATCGTTTTTAACGATGTCTTAGTAGGACTAGGAGGACTAAGAGGCGGTGTATCTACAAAAGTACACAAAGAACTACGATTAATAAGGCTATTTTATTCACCTATTATACTTTACATCAAGACCATTTATTCACCAATAGTAATTCACAAAATAGTATTCACCGAAGCTGAAGCCAGGATAGTTGAGCCAAGATAAGATAACGATCATTATATTATTATTAGCAAATCATTTATTTTATCACTGATTTGAAAAATCTATGCCTGTATTCTTCGCTTCATAATAAACGTATAACTTGGGCAATAATCTTTCCGAGAAATGCCCGCTCCCTGCGGTCTCGGATTTATTCAGTGTTGGGCAAGTTACTCAAAAAAAGTAACTTGCGTTACTGTAACTTAAGTTACCAATTTTTAAAAAGTAACTTACGTTAGCCTAGTAACTTTAGACAAAAACCTGGTAACTTTTAAGTTACTGTCCGTTACTCACTTCCGTTACCCATGTTATTAACAAAATTTTCTGCTTTTTTCACATTGCACATTTTTTCACATTGTTGTTACCGAAATTTGCCATTGGGCATTGGGATTAACCGATTAACAGACAGAGACAGGAATTGGCGACACGATGTGAGGCAAGTAGAAGGACCAATGGGCAATGGCAATCAATAATTAAAATTATAAATGATAAAATAAACGAATATCAAAAATTCAATAGAGTAAAATAAATAGAACTGTATAAAATGGTCTAGTGTACTGCACAAGGACGACTTAAGTAGAAGGACGGGTAACCTCGTTTCTTAGAAAAGTTTTGAAGGCACTTTTTCCCGAAAAAATACACTACGGAGATAGGAAGTTTTCATTTTTTCAGCACAAAAATTGTTATTGCGTTTGATAGGAGGCAGATCCAGTGTTCATCTTTTGATATGTTGTGCCTTTTTTATTGCTCTATCGATATTTTTAAAGCTTTTCGTTCAGAAAATTAGGATTCTATGTTAATTTTTTATTCTACGTATATTTCCTGTATCTAAAAATCACAAAAATGCATGACACAGCTCCAATATTTGGTTTTATGAACCTATTTTATCATCTCTGTTACAAATATTTGCTACACAGTCGGGTAAGAATTATAAAAAAGACTCATGAAGCTAAAGAGCCGAGCCGTGGCATTCTAATGTATTTCAAGCACAAGACACGCGAAAATATACGTAGAATAAAAAATTAACATAGAATCCTAATTTTCTGAACGAAAAGCTTTATAAATATCGATAGAGCAATAAAAAAGGTACAACATATCAAAAGATGAACACTGGATCTGCCTCCTATCAAACGCAATAACAATTTTTGTGCTGAAAAAATGAAAACTTCCTATCTCCGTAGTGTATTTTTTCGGGAAAAAGTGCCTTCAAAACTTTTCTAAGAAACGAGGTTTCCCGTCCTTCTACTTAAGTCGTCCTTGGTACTGCAGTGCCAGTGGAGGGACTTGTGGAGGCTACAGATGAATTTCTTTCTTTGGTTTTTTGTTTGAATCAAACCTAGAAAATTTTTAGTAACGATCGAAAATGAAAGGCGAAAATATTTTACGGAAATTAACAAAGTAAAACATGTTTCAAGTATTTCTTCAATAATTAAGCGCAATACCATATGATACTATTACTTAATTTTGAATTTAGGAATGAAAAATGCAAAAAACATGTGACAACCGGCGTACTAGCTAAGAATTTCAGTTTTAAATTTAAATATGGCGATTGTTGAAAAGTAACTGTAACGGACTTCCGAAATTTGAGTAACTTACCGTTACTCCGTTACTAAAATAAAAAAGTAACTTGCGTAAGGAACGCTTTACGAAAAAGTAACTTGCGTTACCATTTGCAAGTTACTCGGTAACGGAAGTGCCCAACACTGGATTTATTGAGTTGAGTCACACATTTCCCGAATTCGGGAGTCCCATATGTTTGGAGGGGGAGGCGGGGCGACTGCTCACACTGCTCACTCATATTTCGTCTTTTGCGATGTTTGTTGTGCGCCCCGCTGTGCGTGTGCGAGTTCGGCAGTTGAGCAGTGGGCTTCTTTCTACATCAGCCTATCTAAAATCAACATTTTATCAAGCAGCATATGGCAGATCTGGAGTCCTTGACTAACCTAGCTCTAAAATTGCTTATAAAGTTAGTAAGCAGAGATAGACTAACAGGAATCCGCTGATTAAACAGTTTGTGGCTCAGTGGTTGGCTGCTTTTTTCAAGCACGTGCTTTGAGTACAAACTAACAGGGGGTCCCATTTCAATTAATCCTTCCCTATCCCTGGCTGGGCCCCGACGCCTCACCAATCAAATATTCAACTCAAGTAATCTTATCTTTTTTATTTTAATTTCTCTACTCGATTGATTCCTCTTGTCCTGGACGGGACCTGTCCTGGGATAACCCCTAATATCTCAGTTAAATAGCATAAAATAACAAAAAACTTACATATTATTCGACTTGGCATCCACAGCAGGAGCAGACACGGCAGCAATAGCTGCTGCAAAAAAGAGATGCTAAATTGTCTGATCATGTCGATGCGATCTCTCTCATTTACTTGTTAAGTTTCGGATTGAATTCGATGATAAATACGGACGGTTGTAGTTAAATCCTGACACTTGTGAAAACAGTGCAGACAAGGCAAACGGGGTACTCAAGCGGCAGGTCCCTATTGCCTTTGGTAGCACTGTGGGCCGGGGACAAGGGCATTGGGGTTGAAGAATATGGGCCTGTAGGCCTTATTTATTATACTGCTCTTGGGCTGGGGGAAAGGAAGATTGGGGTGGAGTGGACGGGGCCCCAAAGCTGCTGCAGCCAATCAACGATCGCGGAGGCAATTTTGCGCCCCAACCCCCCACTCTGACCATTTAGGGCCAAAAGATCGCTCGGGCAGGGGACTAGCCTTGTGTGAGACCAATAAAGTGACTAATGTACGCACAATAGAAATGTGGACAAATAAGGGGACAACAAGTTCTTGAAATTAAACTCTCTTGACTCGCTCTTTGATTTTCTGTACTATGCTACAGCCTATAGATAGAGACCAGAGGCCAGACTAGAGAGTGAAACAAAAAAAGCGGAAATCTACCCAAAGTTAGATATATACATTGTTGTTAGAATAGCCATTTTTCCATAAAAATGTCTAGCCAGCCAAGCTATCATCCTAGCATTTGAATCATTTACTAATTATATCTGCCGAGCAGTTTGCTTTTATAAGCTTCTTTCTTTTTATAAGCTTAGTTACTAATCTTGATCCTATATCGTCGCAAATTCTGGCACCGAATAAAGCTATTTACGGGCAATAAAATACGGTAACTCAAGTAATCCAGTTAGTTAAACTGTAATGAAAAAGTTGGTTCCGCCATTTTAGGCAAAAATATTCCAGCACACTTGGACTAAATTTTATTTTAGCGCCGCTTTGCTTTTAAAATGTATCCAAAGCCAATTGAGTCAGTATAATGCAGAGAAATTAAAGTGAAGCGGTGTGAGTTGATTGGCTTTTCAACAGAAGCTACGCATATAATACAAAGGTCTATGCACTGAGTTTCTACATTTGAACTAGTCTGTGTTAATCTTTTGTTTATTATAAGTTCTAACTAAAAATATTGAAGAATACAATTTTGAAAAAAAGGTGAAGACTTGTCATAAAAAGAGACTAAGGAGTGAGACTTTGATGAGATTCAGAGGGAGAGTCAGCTGTTCAGAGGGAGAGTCGGATGAGATTCAGGGGGAAAGATTCAGAGGGAGAGAGTCAGATGATCAGATTCAGAGGGAGAGAGTCAGATGATCAGATTCAGAAAGAGAGAGTCAGATGATCAGATTCAGAAAGAGAGAGTCAGATGATCAGATTCAGACAGAGAGAGTCAGATGATCAGATTCAGACAGAGAGAGTCAGATGATCAGATTCAGACAGAGAGAGTGAGATGATCAGATTCAGACAGAGAGAGAGTCAGATGATCAGATTAAGAGGCAGAGAGAGTCAGATGATCAGATTAAGAGGCAGAGAGAGTCAGATGATCAGATTCAGAAAGAGAGAGTAAGATGATCAGATTCAGAGGCAGAGAGAGTCAGATGATCAGATTAAGAGGCAGAGAGAGTCAGATGATCAGATTCAGAGGCAGAGAGAGTCAGATGATCAGATTAAGAGGCAGAGAGAGTCAGATGATCAGATTCAGAGGCAGAGAGAGTCAGATGATCAGATTAAGAGGCAGAGAGAGTCAGATGATCAGATTCAGAGGCAGAGAGAGTCAGATGATCAGATTCAGAGGCAGAGAGAGTCAGATGATCAGATTAAGAGGCAGAGAGAGTCAGATGATCAGATTAAGAGGCAGAGAGAGTCAGATGATCAGATTCAGAAAGAGAGAGTCAGATGATCAGATTCAGAGGCAGAGAGAGTCAGATGATCAGATTAAGAGGCAGAGAGAGTCAGATGATCAGATTCAGAGGCAGAGAGAGTCAGATGATCAGATTCAGAAAGAGAGAGTCAGATGATCAGATTCAGACAGAGAGAGTCAGATGATCAGATTCAGACAGAGAGAGTCAGATGATCAGATTCAGACAGAGAGAGTCAGATGATCAGATTCAGAGGCAGAGAGAGTCAGATGATCAGATTCAGAGGCAGAGAGAGTCAGATGATCAGATTCAGAGGCAGAGAGAGTCAGATGATCAGATTCAGAGGCAGAGAGAGTCAGATGATCAGATTAAGAGGCAGAGAGAGTCAGATGATCAGATTAAGAGGCAGAGAGAGTCAGATGATCAGATTAAGAGGCAGAGAGAGTCAGATGATCAGATTCAGAGGCAGAGAGAGTCAGATGATCAGATTCAGAGGCAGAGAGAGTCAGATGATCAGATTCAGAGGCAGAGAGAGTCAGATGATCAGATTAAGAGGCAGAGGGAGTCAGATGATCAGATTCAGAGGGAGAGATTCAGGCGGAAGAAGATTCAGAGGGGAGAGAGTCAGAAGGAGAGATTCAGGAGAGATTCAGAGAGAGATGCTCAGCAACAACACCCCACTCAGTAGTTCGGTCAGTCAGGTAAATAAAATCAGTCACATTTTTAATAAAGAGAACGCCTCATTGCCGTAAAATTTCTTTTTCTTACTTTGACTGCAAAATAAATAAAGAATTAAGTCACTGATTAATTTTAGAACGTTGCTTTGAAAAAAAAACAGTGAATACGAACTGCATGATCATCAAAGGTTTTAAAACCTTTCACATGTCCATGTCACTGCGACACTGCTGCAATGCATTTCTAGACTTGGCTGTCTTACATGTAGATAAAAATAGAAATTACAAACAGCAGATAAATAAAGGCCGCCTTATTAAGAGTTTTGCTGTCTAACTGGCAAACTTGCCTGTTTAACGAGTTAACTTGCTTGATTAGCTAAAATGTATACTTTTTCTTCTGTGTATTTGGTGTTGCTGTGAGAGAGGAGAGGAGAGAAAAAAGAGGAGAGGGGAATAGAAAGAAGAAATGAGAAAGAGGAGAGAGCAGGGGAGAGAGGAGAGGGGAGAGGGGAGAGTTGGTAAAGTTTGGTTGGGAATGGAAGAAACCAGTACACATGAGAGGATGTACATGTACAGGCTTTATAAATCCTATTCATGGGGTAGAAAATAGACCTAGTTTTTAAGAAATCGGCCTAAATTTATAGATAAATTATCACTTGATTTGGCTCACAACCACCCAGCCAAAAATTAACTGCATGCTGCTAAACGGACTACGAATTAAATAAATATCAAATCAAAATTAAACGCCGGAATGCAAGAAGTATATGATGTACGTGATGTACAGGAATGTAGCAATTGTGGAGGATCGGGTTTTTCCTGGAAATGCACTGCATTCATCTGGATGAATTGGAACTGCGCATATTTTATATAGCGCTATATATCAACTGCGTAATTCGCGAAGATATGAATTAGTATAGTTCAAAAAAGTATGCATTTCTGATACTTTCCAATGCAGCGCGATATGGTGCATATTTTCCTTTATTTGAATTTAGCTGTAATTTAGAACCTACATGTACATGTATCGGCTAGGGGTGCCAAAAGTTGAGGGTGCCAACAGGACTTTAATTTAGCGTAGTGTACGTGGCTCCATAGTAACTATGTTAGTGATGCCGGAAAGACACAGGGCGAGCTCTGAATAGCACCATTTAGAACTGACGATTTAGATGTGCATGGGCGCGTTAGAAAATTTCGGCGTTTTTTAATTAGTTGTTTAGTGTAAATACTATCAGAATTAACGCAGTGCTGAATGGGGTTGCCCGCCATTGACAAATTTGGTCGGCAAAAATCTATTTTTTAGTAGCATGCTAAATTTACTGTCAATACGACAATTACTTCGTATGCGTCGCTTTAAAGGCCTCCCAGCTAATTTCTAAGACGATCGATGGTAAAGTCTCATAACTCCAGTTGTATACTCGTATGGTACCATAATGGCAAATTTTAGAACTTTCTTGAAAGCATCGACGAGTCATTGTTTTTGTGTCGAAAGATTTTATTTATGTTTAAGCCAATTACGTCAGCTCCATAAAAAATATAATCTTTTTTTGATTTTAACCTCGAATCCCCCATGGAACTGTTAATTAGGCAATTGATTTCCGGTTTTATTAATCTTTGGTCTTAACAGGTAAAACAAATATACCAAGGTCTGCTATTCATGAGACTTAGATTGTAAAATGTCTTTAAAATTAAGTCATAATAAAGTATTTATTATATTTCGAAAATTCTAAATCTTATACGTATTATCAGTTTCCTAGTAGGCTGAGACGATAGCAAAATTTAATGGAAAATTTTCGAGTTTATTTTATTCTTGAGGCTTGCCTTCTAAACGTTTACGATCACAACAGGCAGAAGTGCATTGTTATATCCTGTTAAATTAATAAAACTATCAGAATGTTTGTGGCCCCTAGTGTCACACATTCCGTCAAAAACAGCACACTATCAGTTTATGAACGTCAAGTTCCACGCCAGTACGAAGATGCAGCTGGAATCCAGCGCGGTGCTTACTCGGCTCAGTATTTCCCTGTTAGGCCACTGCTCAGAGCCGGAGAATCAGGTATGCGACTTTTTCGAAATAATTGAACTTGTACACTTTATTTGTTTAATAAGGTTTTAATACAGTGAACTACGAGCGTATATGAAATTGTTTTTTTGTATTCGTATCTATTTCGGATTGAACAGCCAACGAAGAAAAAGCATTAGAAATTCAGCTTCTAATTAAATTAAAAAGTGCCAAAAATTTCCAAATTTTATTGCATGATTACAGTTTTTGATAAGCTAAGCTTTTTAGAGCTAAGTATTTTAAATAAAGTTGTTTTCTGTGAAACCAATAAGAAGCAGCAAAAAACTATTTTATTATTTTATGCTTACTGGTTTAGGCCCCTCAATAAATTGTTTATTTTTAATTCGGACATTATGTTGTATGATCAAATCTTAGTTAACTTCAATAATTTCTATACTGCGATAATCAGCTATTATACATTTATATTTTGTTCACATTTCTTTGAAGAAGTTATCATACACTAAGCTTACTGCTAATATTTTTATCTTAATAAGCCAAATAAGCCTTGTGCTGTTGTGCATTGAATATAACCAAGTTCAAATTTGTTAAAATAGCTCCAGAACTTAAAAATTAACTTCAGACGTTGATTAGTTGTACTGCTTTAATATCAAACATCCATGTAGAATTTTAAGTATTTTTGGGAATCTAATGGTAAGAAAGTTTCAATTTGTCTGAAAAGTACAATTTGGAGACACTTCTCTATATATGTATGCACTTAAATTTGTTTCTATATTCTTCATAATTAAATGACAATTGTGCTAATAATTCACAATTATTATTACAATTATTATCAGACGGCGCCTGGCTGGTTGCTCACAAGGCCGAGGAGCGGCGGCGATTCAACGAACTGCTGTCAAAGCAGCATCGCGCCAGCAAGCGCCAGGCGGCAGCTGCCGGATCTTCTGGCCGCGGCAACAGCGGCGGAGCTGGTACCCAGGCGGACGGGGAAGAGCAGACCTGTCTCGATGGATTCTACCTGGTCAGACAGAGTGACAGACTCAGGATCGGCTAGGGGCTTTCTTAGATTTAGAAGCAGCAAGTGGGATAGTCCTTAGGCTATTCAATGTAGAAATGGTGTCCCGCATCTGATCTGATAAATCTCATTAATTATGCAGCTTCGAGTTGTTCGCGTTGACGATCCTTCGTTTGTCTGCCACGTGGACGTCAGCGGGCGGAATCTGACTGAAGTGAAAGAGGAAGATTTGCAGCTGTTTGACAGTGTGACCAGTTTGAAGGCTGGCGAGAATCTGCTTAGACTGGGTGAGGAATTTTCAAGATGAGCAGCGTGAGGTGGGTGTGCGGAGTGAGGTGGCCGTGCGGAGTGAGGTGGATGTGCAGTGTGCGGTGGGTGTGCGGAGTGAGTTGGGTGTGCGGAGTGAGGTGGATGTGCAGCTTAAGGTGGGTGTGCGGGGTGAGGTGGCTGTGCGGGGTGAGGTGGCTGTGCGGAGTGAGGTGGCTGTGCGGAGTGAGGTGGCTGTGCGGAGTGAGGTGGCTGTGCGGAGTGAGGTGGCTGTGCGGAGTGAGGTGGCTGTGCGGAGTGAGGTGGATGTGCAGTGTGCGGTGGGTGTGCGGAGTGAGTTGGGTGTGCAGAAAGAGGTGGGTGTGCGGAGTGAGGTGGATGTGCAACATGAGGTGGATGTGCAGCGTGAGGTGGATGTGCAGCGTGAGGTGGCTGTGCGGAGTGAGGTGGATGTGCGGAGTGAGGTGGATGTGCGGAGTGAGGTGGATGTGCGGAGTGAGGTGGATGTGCGGAGTGAGGTGGGTGTGCGGAGTGAGGTGGATGTACGGAGTGAGGTGGATGTGCAGAGTGAGGTGGCTATGCGGGGTGAGGTGGATGTGCAGAGTGAGGTGGATGTTTGGTTTAGCGAGTAAAGAAGTAGTATGAAACAATGTCAAAATGCAAAGATTATTTCAAACTATTACCTAATTATTCTAATCAGAGCCACTGAATGGATTTCCCAACCTGCGCGAACTGGAGATCCCATTCAACGGACTAAGAAATCTACAATTGACTGCTGACTCGTTTCCTAATTTAGAGGTGAGGCGTCGAGGTGACTGGGCGATGTTTTTAGCCCAGTACGAGTGTAACATTATTGAAGTGAGCCACTGATAGTTTGTGCCCCATACATATAGCAATTTAGAATCCGCCCACAATTTCCAGTTCCTGGATGTGTCCTACAACGAACTGACAAAAGACGATCTTTTCAACATCGGTCTCTTGAAACGGCTTCGTCGACTACACGCTGGTGGAAACGGACTCGCGGAACTGCCCGAAGATATGGCGCTGCCGGATATTGCTGTTGACGGGTGAGCTGCGTGTGAGAGTGAAGTGATGATGGGAGCTGCGTTTGAGAATGAATTTCAACTACTCATAGTACTAACGTGTTTCTAATGCTTGAACTGTAATTTTCAGCCACGGCAAAATAAAGTAAGCCGATGCGGGATTAAGATTTACCTGCGTATTGCTGTTTGTTTGAAGCCTCTAAATACGACGGCTTGATGCCAGCATTTATGATTCTGTTTGCCAACCTTCGTCGATATGCTTTTGAATATTAATAATTAGCTATTTTTAATTAATTTACACGTAGCTGTCCTTTTGGTTGGCATTTAATGCAAGACAATAAACAATAAAATCGTTCATTTTTATCAATTTTAGAGAGGCACAGCAAAGATTTCAAAGTCTCGAGTGCCTCATGCTGGACGACAACCGACTGTCCGATCCCAAGGCGTTTGCGTCTCTGGCTACCCTCAGAAAGTGAGTGCAGAGGGGTCAGGGGGGGGGCAGCCACACATTGACAGAAGAGCAGCCACACACTGACAGAAGGCCAGTCACACACTGACAGAAGGGCAGCCACACACTGACAGAAGGGCAGCCACACACTGACAGAAGGGCAGCCACACACTGACAGAAGGGCAGCCACACGCTGACAGAAGGGCAGCCACACACTGACAGAGAGGGCAGCCATACACTGAAAGAGAGGGCAGCCACACACTGACAGAGAGGGCAGCCACACACTGACAGAAGGGCAGCCACACGCTGACAGAAGGGCAGCCACACACTGACAGAGGGGCAGCCACACAATGACAGAAGGGCAGCCACACGCTGACAGAAGGGCAGCCACACACTGACAGAGAGGGCAGCCACACACTGACAGAGGGGCAGTCACACATTGACAGAAGAGCAGCCACACACTGACAGAAGGCCAGTCACACACTGACAGAAGGGCAGCCACACACTGACAGAAGGCCAGTCACACACTGACAGAAGGGGCAGCCACACACTGACAGAAGGGCAGCCACACACTGACAGAAAGGGCAGCCACACACTGACAGAGAGGGCAGCCACACGCTGACAGAAGGGCAGCCACACACTGACAGAAGGGCAGCCACACACTGACAGAAGGGCAGCCACACACTGACAGAGAGCTCACAAGCCATCGAACTGGCGCACCCCTGCAGACTGAAGGTTCTCAGCCTGGAGAAGAACGAGTTCAGCGGCATCCCCTACCTGCGAGTGACGGAAGACGCAGACGGGCTGTCGGTGTCGCTCTCGCCGACCTCGACTCGCCGACAGCGCTCCAGCAAGAGCGCCCGCGGCAGCAGAGGCTCGGCGATGAGCTCTGCCAGAAAGCCGCAGCTGCAGCAGAAACAGCCGCAGCAGGCCAACGAATCTGGCGCTGGCGACGAACTGACTGTGGTCGGGGGTCCGAAACCCGCTTTTCAGCGCTCGCCTGAACGACCAGCAGCGCCGAGTAAGCAAAAGTCTTTGGAAGAAGAAAAAGAGGCTGCAAGGGAAGCAAAAGAAGTTCCGCCGCCATCGGAAGTGAAGTCGCCAGCTGCGGTTGTGGTGCCGTCATCCGTTAGCGCTGAGGAGCCCGGCGCCCCCGAAGAGGCTGCGGATGAGGCACAGGAAGCCAAATCTCCCAGCGAGGTGAGTTTAGATGCTAGTTTTATTCTAATAAACACAATCGTTTAGATTTTGAAGGCTGCACTTTACATAGTGAATGACTTTATTACATGTGGCATGATGAGGACCGAGCAGTCAGTGTGATAGATTCCTGTAATCAGAGGTTTGGGTTTCCATTCCAATTAGTTAGATTACAGAAGTCCAAAGTTATCTTGAAAGCGTCTTAAAACCTTCACAGACGCAGCAGGCCCAAGGCCAGGAAGCTGAGACTTCCGGTTCGACAGGCGAGCGCGACGCTGGCAGCTCCAGCGACGCCCAGCAGATTGCTCAGGAAAAGCCGGAGCAGGAGCAGCAGCAGCAGCAGCAGGAGCAGCAGGAGCAGCAGCAGCAGCGACAGCAGGAGCAGCAGGAGCAGCAGCAGGAGCAGCAGGAGCAGCAGGAGCAGGAGCAGCAGCAACAGCAGGAGCAGCAGCAGCAGCAGCAGGAGCAGCAGCAGCAGCAGCAGGAGCAGCAGCAGCAGCAACAGCAGGAGCAGCAGCAGCAGCAGCAGGAGCAGCAGCAGCAGGAGCAGCAGGAGCAGCAGCAGCAGCAACAGCAGGAGCAGCAGCAGCAGCAGCAGCAACAGCAGCAACAGCAGCAGCAGCAGCAGCAGCAGCAGCAGCAGCCGAGCACTGTTACAGAAGCTGCAGAAGCGCCGATGGCGCCCGAGCAGCCGCCCGATGCGGCGCCGCGCCAGCCCTCGGCCAGCACCAACGAGCTCAACCGCAACATCCAGCAGGTCAATCTGGAGATGATGCGGTTGAACCGGCCGGCCTCGGCGCCCCTTGTCGAATTGGCGCCATTCGATCTGCGCGAGATCGAGCTCGCCATCGGACGTCGATTTGTTGAGCGGCGCCAGGCGCCAGGCAAACCGGCGCCATTTCCGGCTCTCAGGTTGCTCAACCTCGGCGGTAACCGGGTGACGCGCGAGGAGGCGCTGACGGCCAGCGGGTTGTGGCCGTCCCTGAAGGAGCTGCTCATCTACGACAACCCGCTGTGCCGGACCAGGGCCGGCGAGCTGCCGCTGCTGCACCGGCTGCTCACCCACCGACTGGGCATCCGGGTTGTGCGCCACCGGCCTGAGCAGGTGCGAATGTTTTTACCTGTCAGCGATGAATTAAGTGAAGGTCTTTAAACTGTTGCAGACACTCCACTTTGTGTAGCATGTATATTGCTCGTCTTAAAACCCACTTTTCCCATGCTGCCTTTCAAGACCTCCCCAACTTCCCACTGCCTCTCTGGGAAAGAGGGTAAAATATTTTGGTTGAACCAAGGACAACTGAAGTTACGTTATACTTCAGTTGTCCTTGGGTTGAACATGTATAAGAGAGTGGAAGGGAAATAGGGAGGGTTACAGAGGATCAGGGAGGGTTGGAGTGGATCAAAGAGGGTTGGGGTGGATCAGGGAGGGAAGCTCACCAGTAACATTTGAAGAGGATCAGGGAGGGTAAAAGTTCACCAGTAACAGTTGGAGAGGATCAGGAAGGGTAAAAGTTCACCAGTAACAGTTGGAGAGGATCAGGAAGGGTAAAAGTTCACCAGTAACAGTTGAAGAGGATCAGGGAGGGTAAAAGTTCACCAGTAACAGTTGGAGAGGATCAGGAAGGGTAAAAGTTCACCAGTAACAGTTGGAGAGGATCAGGAAGGGTAAAAGTTCACCAGTAACAGTTGGAGAGGATCAGGAAGGGTAAAAGTTCACCAGTAACAGTTGGAGACGATCAGGAAGGGTAAAAGTTCACCAGTAACAGTTGGAGAGGATCGCGAAAAAAACAGGTTCCGAGTATTTCTCCTGACACCAGGATAAACTTCAGGCAGTGTCTTATCCAGCCATGCAATCCTCACCACCGCAGGGCCCGAAGCCTCGCATCGAAGTGGAGCAGCGTCCCAGCCGTCGGGTGGTGACCCGAGTGCCGCCCGTGCCAAAGGTGAACGTCGACCGGCTCCTGCTGAGCATCGGCGCTGCCGCCGACCAGCCGCCGTCCGTGCAGCCTCAGGGCGGCGTCTCCGCAACAGAGAAACAGCGGCCCGAAGAAGTCGCGGAAGCAGCCGAGGAGGACACAGCCAGCGACTGGGGCGACGGAGTCTTCCTGACATCCGTGACGGACCAGGCCGCTGAGGCAGGCGCTCTCGCAGCTGCGGCAAGTAAGACTGACAAAAAAGAGGAAGAAGATGAAGATGAGGACAACCTCGAAGGCGACATCGACCTGCTGCTGACCTCCAGGTTCGGGGATGTCGAAGATGACGAGGATGAGACCCTACCGCAGGATGTGGCTGGCAGCGTGAAGGCGCTGCAGTACCTCCTGGATCATCCAATCACTCTTGACAGCCGCCGGCCGCCCCTGGCCGAGGCTGGAGCCGCCTATCGCGAGCATCGGCCGAGTCGGCCAGCGCCGGCGGCGGCGCCGCGTCCGACACGCGCCGAAATGGCGCGCAACGCGGCCGAAACGAGCCGTCAAGCGAATCCTCGAGTTGAGCTGCCGCTGCCCAGCCTGCTGCGCCCGCTGCCGCCGCTTCGCGAACGCCGCCGCCGGGTCGAACCGCCGCCAGCCGGCCTGGCGCCCGCCCAGGTCCGCGGCCTGCTCGGCGGTGTCGAACGCCGCTACCAGACCGTGCGCGACCGCTCGCTGCAGCAGGCCAAGGAGCAGGCCCGCGAGAAGATCGCCGCCATGGTTGAGGATATCCGGGACAGCGTCCACAAGTCGCTGAGGGCGCGTCAAGCTGAGGATTCTGCGACGGAATCGGCTGCGGATGAGCAGCCTGCGGCGGCCGCCTCCTGAACTAGTTGTAGAGTAGCTTGCACTGCATAAAGTTAATCTTTGCTACAAGATTTTTTTTCATTTTTAAGGAACTACATATTTAACACGTAGCTGCTATGTAACTTTTGTATGGATTCTTAAAATTGTAGATCGCTTTAAATCGTTTTCTGTTTGGTCCAGCTCATTTGAAGTAAATGCATGACTTTGATGCATCTTTAAAATATTCAACGCGCATCTGGCGTATGTCTTGCAAAGCATATAAATAGAACAAAAACTACTATATTGGTGTTCTCCTATGGTAGTGATGTGTTCGTAACGTGTAGAAGATGTAAGAAAGCATTAAATCGATTCCCTGATCTGTACAAGTAATATTACATGTAGCACTATTACACTGAACATGCAGAAGTTTGGGCGGCATGCCACGAGCGAGTCCGCAAGATGATGTGCCGAATAGCTTTTTACGAGGACTGAGTATAAAGCTCTAGCCGGTAAGTATAAGCGAATAAGCGAGCTAACAAGCTGGGAGAATAAGTCTGAGACACTAGTTATAACTAAGCTACTCCAATACTCTTAATAATCTATTATATATATTATATTAAAGAGTAAAGATTATACATTTAACCCCTCGCTTATTTATAGTAAATTTCCCCGATGAAGTCCCTGTGAAAGTGTCTGCATTATCACTTCCCACGTCTGCCAGATATCGTCGAAATTCCGGCCGAATCTCATGGTCTCCCGCTCTCGTGCGACTTCTGAAATGTCTCTTTTTAAAAATGTACGAATTGAACCCCACCCCACAAAGGCATACAACCCCTTTAAAGTGGAAGCAGACTTTTATAGGGCGGCCTGCACTTGCACTTTGCAATGCCATCCTCGAGCGCTTGTGGCTTTTTGTAAGAGTGCAGCTGTCCACAACTGCTCACTCCACCACGCTCTGATAACAGTGCAATTCCCTAATTCCCTAACCTAAATCCTAAGTCCTATTCCTAATAGTTCCTACGTAGTCCCTAAATGACAGTTGATTACCATTAGTAGAATGCATGAGGGGGCTTCTGGGACAAAATTTTTCACGTCCTCCATAATCCCATTAAATCCATCCATATTATCCCCGACAGAATCAGAAAAAAAGGGGGGTCGCCCTTGCTCCGAAAACTTCGAACATAATCCCATTAAATCCATCCGTATTATCCCCGACAGAATCAGAGCATAACCGGTGTCCTACTGTTATTCTGAGCATAGCAGCTCCGAAAACGTCATCCATAATCCTCCTAACCTATCCTCCTTCCTCCTTGACAGAATCAGAGCATAACAAGTGTCCTACATAATCCACTGACATCCACCCATAGCATCTTCGAAACAATCAGAAAATAATCTGCATTCTTCTCCCCACATTCAATTTGCAACGCGAAACCAGATCCCAAAGACTTTAAATCATCAGCGCAGGGTCCTTACCCTTTGAAAAAATCTAAATTTTCTCTAAAAATGTTTCCAGTTGTCTCTCCAGGTTCTTATTATACTCAGCCTAATCCATTGTACAAATCCAAATACCGATGCAAACTTGAATGCAGCGAGTACATGAGAAAATATTGGCCTGACGTTGATATCAATGTCCCTAATATTAATCTAGCTCTCCAAAGACACTGGTTTCATAAGTATGGAGTAGTCATTAACGATTTTGACAGCTACTATAACTTTGCTGAAGTTATAAGGCAGTTGTAGTAGCCAACTACAAGGTTGTACCTGGCGGCTTATATCCTAATTTTACAAGTCTGAAGACGACTCACATTCTCTCAATAATAATTGTTAACACAAACTCTTCCCCGTTAAAATCGACACCAACTCCATCCTCTGTTTCAAACTGCAGAACGATTTCATGTATCTCCCTATTACTCAGAATCACTCTTTTCACAGGGTTTGGCTTTTGCACAAGCATTTTGCCACCAGCAACAGAGTTTGAAATGTTAAAAAGTATGTTGCTTCGTTTGCCCTTGAATATCCAATCATGGCTCAGATTGCTGCGAATTAATATATTCAAGCCTTTGACAATGTCAGCGATATTTGGCGCCAAGTACATACCGGATATTAGCCGGGACACAGCAACAGTGCCAGGCGCCTGCAGCGGGCTTTGGTCTGTGGCGCCACCATAAACTCTCTTTTCAAATTCCAACTCGCGATACCAAGTGTCATCTTTAAACTCTACCTCTGCGTCCTTATGAACTTGCAAGACAACTCTCATGACAGTTAGATCATAAGTTAATCTAACAGGGAACAGTTTATTTTCTGGTTTGCTTTCATCCGGTATCTCAAAATGCTTTCGTTTAGTGAAGACGTTCTCCAAGAAGTAATTATAAGTATCCACGCTCTGTGTGCTGACAGGAAATATCACAACCTCTGTTGTAGTACGCTTCCATTTGTAATAAAACTTGTTATTTTCCGCTGTCACATTGGGAACATTTGACCACCCAGTGAAATCGTTGAGATAGACGTGGTAATTCGCCTCGGGATCCAAACGAAGTGGTTGCTCCAATTTTTGAATGAAGATTCCGTTTGACTCAGTAATGCGACCCGCTACAGTGATTGGAATGCTCTCCTTAGAGTGTGAAACAATGTTGTTCAGTCTTTCGGCTATGGCTTCCATTTTTTTATTGAAAAAAAATTATTCAAACTTTACTAGACGAGTTATTGATCATATTGACCTTGATCTTCCTCTCAAATGCATAGATAATAAACAGATCAACAGCCGTTGCGGCACCAAATTCTTTCCGCTCGATATTAGTCACAATGTTAACAGGGCTATTGTCTGTAGGCATTTGTCTAGCAGTCACATCAACACCAAATATTGGATATAGTTTTTTATACTGCAAGGTTGTCAAAACAATACCGTTATTCTCTTTGACAGCCAGGTCCGACAGTTGATTGTAAAACTTACTAATCTTGTTCTCCGAGAAATTCCCATTTTGTGGCAATGCAGGGTATAAATTGTCACTGATCTCATGTTGAATCGATCGAACGTTTCCATGTAGATATCTACCTACATTAGTCGTACTCCTCATAGTGACAATAATGTACCTTGGATTGCTACAGGAGCCTTCTTTAATGCAAATATTGTGTCTTGCGTCATTCCGCTCATCTCTGCACATATAAGCTGTATAAGCAACATCAATGTCTTTCTCAATCGCCTTCAAGTATTCAGCTTTGAGTGCAGTCTTGGGCTCAATAATTTCTAAGTACAGCTCCACGCTAGTTAGCTTAATCTCCATCGATGTATGATTGGCCCCCGACCAAATTCCTCTGTTCCGATCATCTCTAGTCAGTCTAAATGTGTAGCTAAAGTTGCTTGTCAACCGATTGAAACTATTACAGAAACCACTCATAAACCTCAAAGGTACAAAAATATCTACAGACCTAAACAGCGGATTCTTAGCAGCATCGTTCTCACCAACAAGAGCATAGTTGTATCTCTCCTTTCTCTTTTTATAACCAGGGTCATTCTCATCTCCTGTCTGTTCATTGGGGATGAATCCAGCACCGCTCCCCATCTGAATAAAATCCGGGTTCTCAATCAAGCACTGGGTATCATAGACCACACCAAAGTTTGCTATTCTTTCCAACTCTGTACTTCCATTGGACACATTAAACTCTTTGAACATATAAGCCCAGAAATTACTGATTAGTGCGACATCCGCATTGTGTAGATCATCATTAGCATGAGCGGCGTCTGCGCCTCCTTTAGTTTTGAATTGATACGTCATATAGAAGCCGCTCCTTAGACTGTGGACACTGACCAAAGACGAACATCCGTTGTATGTGAATGTCAGCGTTTGACCTGGACCCAAATTAGTTTCATTCTGATTTTCCTGACTGGGAACTCTTACCTGAGTCGCTTTGATTGTGCTATCATCACTCAAAATAGGCTTGTTAATTTTGTAGTAAACTGGTGTCAGTGGGTCGTTCATTTTTTAACTAAAAATAAAATAAAATAAGAAATGAAGCGAAAAAGTACACAGCAGATATCTGAATTGGAGAAGCTAGCACAAGCAGAGAAACGAGTTACCGGGCTAATAAATAAGGAGCAACAATCCTATAATGAGTTTGTCCAAGCAGCCACCGAATTTCACAAACCCGGATACACAGAAGCGAAGAAAAACCTCGACACTGTGAAGGAAGCAGTTGATGATATTCAAGAGAGCCACTTGCAAAACACATTGGGTAAAATCCCATCTTCACCAGGACAACCACAGGCTCAGGAACCAGGACAACCGGTGCAGATGAAAGTGACGGATAACTTTTTTGGCCCCGTATTGGATGATGGAAAATATATTTTTGGAATTAGCGCCTGGCGAAAAAATATTACCGGGGAACCGGCGGATTACAACATTGAAGTGACAAAGGAAAACATTTCAATCAATAAAGGCGCAAAAACTAAAAGAATCCAGTTCACTCAAACTTTACTTGATTACATGACTAAAAATCAGGAAAAAAGATCCGAGAAGCAGCTAAAAAGATACAAAGATCTTGTTACCTTTGCTCTCGATAGGGACATAGATATGCTCAAAAACAACGGTGTTTTGAAAGTTTTACATGAAAACAGGATTGACTTGAACAGGTTTAAAAAATACGAATACTTTAAACAATGGTTTGGTTTGCCGGATCAAGAAGAGGTCATAAGACAACAACAGCAGCAACCACAACAGCAGCAACCACAACAGCAGCAACCAAAACAACAACTACAACAACCACAACAGCAGCAACCACAAACACAACCACAACCACAACAACCTCCACCGCCACAGCAACAAATCACACCCGAACAAGTACTAGAAGCGCTTGAAAAAGCAGGGCCAAATGAGATTTCCCAGTACAGAAACCAGCGCCCAGATGAATGGCGACAATTAGAACAGCTCTCCCCAGAACGAATGAAGCGAATCAATGACAGAGTATTCACACCTCAACAAAGACAAGCGCCACATGACAGTTCCTACTCTGACCAATCATTCGAATCACCACCAAGCTCTTCCGGAAAAGGCATGCCTGAAGTCTACAAGCGGCTAGTTGTTCTCCTAGGTGCAGCAAAGACCGGAATGAAAGATGAGAATAGAAAAGAGTTCGTTCACATCCTCAATAAAATGCTTGAGAGAAAATACATCGATAAGAGGGCGAGAGAGCTTCTGCTTTCGCGGTTCAACAACAAATAATTTATTTCAAGTAAAAATGCCACTTATTTTCGAAAAAGACATTGACAAATACTATGACAAAGAGGAACTTAATCTCATTAAACGCGGATCTGGACTTTTCCCTGCCGGCCACTATCCAAGAAAAGAACGCTCTGGGAATGGCCTTACCGATTTAATCGCTCAGGGGGCCAAGATTTTTAAGGTCATTGGAGAGAACAAAGAGAACATCAAGAACGTTGCCGAAGCGGCTGGCAGTGTAGCCACAGCAGCCAAAAAGATAAAGGACACTGTAACACCTAAACAAGAGATTCAGCCGCTTGCCCCGCTGGCTCCGCTGGCCCCAAATCCAGACAGTGTGGACCCTGCAGTCTATGAGAAGATGAGAGCTAGCATTAAAAAAGAAAGTGGTTTCAAATTTGACTAAAGGGTACTTTCCGAGGGTACAAGATAAGTCCCGAAATGACACATTTAAGTCCCGAAATGACACATCCAAGTCCCGAAATGACACATCTAAGTCCCGAAATGACACATCTAAGTCCCAAAATGACACATCTACGACCCAAAATGACACATCTACGACCCGAAATGACACATCTTCTAAATGATTTATTATTTAATTTTTTTTCCATCATAGAAAAAATGGACTTTTCAAACGACTTCAATCCTCACTGGACGCGTAATCAGATTAAGTTTTCTCATCACGAGTCAATCCCGAGTCACTTCAGATGCATTGTTGTTGGTTCGTCAGGTTCAGGTAAAACATTCAGAGTCTTTAACATGCTTCTTAGACCTGGCTTTATCGACTATGACACTCTGCACATCTACTCTCCCACACTGTATCAAGATGAGTATAAAATGTTGATTTCTGGATTGCAAAACAAACTGAACAAAGAGGACATTATTCAATGTTTTAATAACCAACAAAACCTTCCCAGTAACCCAGAAATTGTAGCTGCTGAATATGCAAAGCACCTCAAAGACAATGAAAAATGGCAGAACATTAAAGTGTTCACCTATGGAGATCCGCAGGTGGATCCAAAGACCAAACTTCTACCCCATCCAGATGAGCTAGAAAAGGGGAGAAAGCATTTGATCGTCTTTGATGATTGTATGACAGGCCCACAGAAGCAGATAGAAAACTATTTTACAAGAGGGCGACATAACAATTGTAATGTAATTTACATTGCACAGAACTGGTTCGAGCTCCCGAACAAAACAATTCGTGGGAACTGCAATCTGATTCTCCTGTTTCCAACCATTCCACAGGACAGGCTAAAAAGATTTTACAATGAGGTCATTGCGCCTGCCTATTTTATAAATCCAACAAAAAACTCAAACAGAAAGATTTCACAAGAGGAATTCGTTAATCTTTGCTATGACAAGTGGAACCAACCCTATCAGTTTGTCATGATCAACAAGGAAAAAAGAACTGTAATTTAAAATTTGCTATTAAAAGATGTCTATTAATTTTGCAGGTGAATCCATTTCTGGCAACAACGCTCTTACATCAGCTCAAATATCCATCCTTGACAGGCGATATATCAACAGCGACGAAAAGATCCCAGAGATCAAACTGAATAAAAACAGACTGAAAGCCCTAGAGCGCTCCATGCACCAGTTGCAAATAAACATGGAAGATCTCCGCATAAAAGTAGCTAGGCAGAAGTTTGAAAGTGATAAGCTTTATGTGCCGTTGTTAAACGCAACTAATGAACTAAGGTCAGAAATAACTTCGATAGTCTCGCAAATCAATGGGTTAACATCGACAGTTAATCTTCTGGGAAATTCCAATGATAGACGGATGCGTATTCTTGAAGGAGGAGTTTTCACAAACACAGCTAAAGTAAATAATTTAGAAGAGTTCATGAACCAGTCAACAGCGTTGCATGATAGAATTAAAGAAAACGTCGCAACCAACACAGTTAAAGTAAATAATTTAGAAGAGTTCATGAACCAGTCAACATCGTTGCATGATAGAATTAAAGAAAGACTTGAAGCATTAGAGAGAAACGATGTATCACACAGTAGCTATCTAAACGGAATGTATAGCTCTTGGGGTAAAATAATAAGGAGGCTTGATCGTCTGGAGAGAACACTCAATCTTCGTGATATTTCTATTGATGAAGCAGAATCTATTGTTTTTACGGACATGCCTGCAGATCGAGTCCGAGCTGACGGTGGAGCCGCAGAAGCAGCCGCCGGCTGTCTGGGCGGCTCTCGTGACGCCGGAGGATCGCGTGTCCGGCAGGCAGCGGCTGGGCGGCTGACGTTTGAGAGTGCGCCGGATTGCTCCGACGGGGTGCAGATGAAATTACCAAAGAGAAAATAACAGATCTTTCAACCGGGTAGTTGTAATTTTTATTATTTTTTCTAGGGAAAAAATGGCCCAACAAAATTCTCTATACGATCAGTCTCAATACGCTGAACCTAAAATACCGACAGCACCAAACCTAGTGGCACCGAATGCTCCCACACAAAGCCTGGCACCGAATCTGAATGCACCTCAATATGAGCAGCAAAAACTCTACCCCGTCATTACATGTAACTCTCAGCAGTTTCGACTAGTGGAGATTCAAAAAATGCGAGATGATCTTGAAAAAAATATTTTCCACAACACAAAGAAAATTAAACGCTATGACAGCCACTGTAAATTTTTCGACTACAGCAATATGATTCTAGGATCTGTGTCTGTTCTATCTGGATCTGCTGCGGCTGTCTCAACGTTGCCAGTCATCACAGCCCCAATCGCAATCCCACTCGGCTCTGTGGGTGCTGCGTGTGGACCTATTTCAGCAATTACTGGAGCATTAGCGCGAAACAGGCGAAAAAAACTAAAGCAGCTACAGGAGAAGCAAGTAAAAGAGAAAGGGGAGCACACTTCAATCATAGGGTACATTTCAAGGGCAATCGAGGATAAGTTCATTTCAGAGGATGAGTTCAAAACCATTCAGGATCTTTATGAACAATCAATTCGAATGAACTTGAACATGGTCGGTACTGATGACATGAGTCAGCTGAGAAATGAACTCGAGAAAGTTCTTCAACATTATGTGGAAAGAAAGTCGGCAAGAAATTCGGTAAGAAGGACAACGAGAAATGCACCACAATGAACCCTTATGAAACACAGCCAAGAATAATTTCCTTGTAGGTCTTTCGTGTTTTGGTCATTGCATACAAAACAGTCATGCACAGCTCACCGCAAATATCACTGCTAAGACCTTGGAGAATAAAGTCTGAGCGATAAATTTTTTTATTATTTTTTCCCTTCATATAATTTCTTAGCTCTTCTGGTACTGCCGTCCCATAGCTATCGAAGTAATAACACTTGTGCTTGCGATCGGGATCAATCACCCAGCAAACCCAATGAGATCCTGGCTTATCGGTGGTGTCAAAGTTCATGATGCCGCATTCTTTTCTTAGAGGAAAATCAGGCAGAGTGTCCCTCATAAATATTCCTCTAAAGTTTGGGATTTCCAGTTCGTTAGCCAAATCTTCAAGAAAGTTATTTGTAGTCATTTTTTATGAGGTTTATTAAACTTTCTCTTAAACCTAAACCCTATCTCAACCTCCTAAACCTAACCTCCAGTGCCCGAACGGTAGACTGTTAATATTGTCATCAAAAATGAATCTCTTGTTATCTGCACCCGACAGTCCAATCTTCTTTTGCTGAATTGTGTGAATAATATGGTTTTTGGATTGTAGCTTTGAGAACTCATGTGATGTCTTTTTGTTGCAACTCAAGGCGTCTCTGTATTCAGCTTCATTAATTTCCTTCCTAACCACGCGTTTCGGAATTCCCTTTGATTTTTTTATTGGGTCTGACGACTTACATTTTACAAAATAGGACTTTGCTCTCAACCCAATGAATTCAGTGATTATGTCACCAGCAATCTCGTCCTTCATTTTCCCAATCACTTTCTTGTTAGTGGCATCAAACACTTGATCGCCATTCTGTGTCCTGAAAGATTCATCATACTCAGACAAGTCGAACAAATCTTTTTGCTGCAGCATGTCCTGATAAATGTCTTCTGTTTGAATGTCCATAATAAAACTGTCTGTGTCGGTGTACAAGAGTTTCATTTTATCCTTGTACTCAGTGTTGGGCAAGTTACTCAAAAAAAGTAACTTGCGTTACTGTAACTTAAGTTACCAATTTTTAAAAAGTAACTTACGTTAGCCTAGTAACTTTAGACAAAAACCTGGTAACTTTTAAGTTACTGTCCGTTACTCACTTCCGTTACCCATGTTATTAACAAAATTTTCTGCTTTTTTCACATTGCACATTTTTTCACATTGTTGTTACCGAAATTTGCCATTGGGCATTGGGATTAACCGATTAACAGACAGAGACAGGAATTGGCGACACGATGTGAGGCAAGTAGAAGGACCAATGGGCAATGGCAATCAATAATTAAAATTATAAATGATAAAATAAACGAATATCAAAAATTCAATAGAGTAAAATAAATAGAACTGTATAAAATGGTCTAGTGTACTGCACAAGGACGACTTAAGTAGAAGGACGGGTAACCTCGTTTCTTAGAAAAGTTTTGAAGGCACTTTTTCCCGAAAAAATACACTACGGAGATAGGAAGTTTTCATTTTTTCAGCACAAAAATTGTTATTGCGTTTGATAGGAGGCAGATCCAGTGTTCATCTTTTGATATGTTGTGCCTTTTTTATTGCTCTATCGATATTTTTAAAGCTTTTCGTTCAGAAAATTAGGATTCTATGTTAATTTTTTATTCTACGTATATTTCCTGTATCTAAAAATCACAAAAATGCATGACACAGCTCCAATATTTGGTTTTATGAACCTATTTTATCATCTCTGTTACAAATATTTGCTACACAGTCGGGTAAGAATTATAAAAAAGACTCATGAAGCTAAAGAGCCGAGCCGTGGCATTCTAATGTATTTCAAGCACAAGACACGCGAAAATATACGTAGAATAAAAAATTAACATAGAATCCTAATTTTCTGAACGAAAAGCTTTATAAATATCGATAGAGCAATAAAAAAGGTACAACATATCAAAAGATGAACACTGGATCTGCCTCCTATCAAACGCAATAACAATTTTTGTGCTGAAAAAATGAAAACTTCCTATCTCCGTAGTGTATTTTTTCGGGAAAAAGTGCCTTCAAAACTTTTCTAAGAAACGAGGTTTCCCGTCCTTCTACTTAAGTCGTCCTTGGTACTGCAGTGCCAGTGGAGGGACTTGTGGAGGCTACAGATGAATTTCTTTCTTTGGTTTTTTGTTTGAATCAAACCTAGAAAATTTTTAGTAACGATCGAAAATGAAAGGCGAAAATATTTTACGGAAATTAACAAAGTAAAACATGTTTCAAGTATTTCTTCAATAATTAAGCGCAATACCATATGATACTATTACTTAATTTTGAATTTAGGAATGAAAAATGCAAAAAACATGTGACAACCGGCGTACTAGCTAAGAATTTCAGTTTTAAATTTAAATATGGCGATTGTTGAAAAGTAACTGTAACGGACTTCCGAAATTTGAGTAACTTACCGTTACTCCGTTACTAAAATAAAAAAGTAACTTGCGTAAGGAACGCTTTACGAAAAAGTAACTTGCGTTACCATTTGCAAGTTACTCGGTAACGGAAGTGCCCAACACTGCTTGTACTGCTGCTTCATGCCATAGAAGAACTGGTACATCAGACGTTTTGATTCGTCGAGAACAGTGACACCTGTATAGATCGGCTTGCACAGCGTCACCTTGGTTTTGTAAAATATGATCACACCCAAGTAGCTATTAAAGATATGGAGTTCTTTGAATGTTGGCTTTGACATATTTGCTTGAATAACAGCAGGCTCTGATGAGGTAACAAGTTTCAGGTTTGTTCTTTTCCTCTCATTCTCAAGAGTCTTGCCATAGACAGAGTTGTTGGCCAACTTAAAGAGGTTCTTGTCAAAGTCGTTGGTTGCTTTGGTCCTAAACTGGGTGTTCTTATCAATGTAGGGTTTCATCCACGCTTCCTCTGTAAATGTAAGAGCCCTGTGAACTTTGGTGACCCTGCAACCAAGTGAGATAAAATACTGAAGCAGTTTGTAATGGATTTTGTAACGTGTCTTGTTGTTTAGATTCTGTGTTAGTTTCTCTGTATGTTCTTTTTCTGTTCCTGACAGGTGCCAAGTTCCATAGGGAGTTTCGATTATTTTCGGGCACTTGATGTTCTCTGGGAAGGGTGGAAAGTCAGAGAAATAGTCGTGAAGCTCTGGTGGAATGTAAACATCAACCTCATAAATGGCAGCCAATGAAAAGTCCCATTTGAATTCTGATACGAGTAGCCATCGAAAATCTCTAACTGGAAGATCTTGACTCATCGCCCACCCGTAGAGATTATTAGCGTCCAAGTAAGTAATGTAGTTTGAGGGCTGCTCCTTATTGTAAGATTCAATGTAGGGATTGTTTGCTTTTGCATACCTGTTAACACAAATTGAGATCCCCCCTCGCTTTGACGATTCGACAAAATTGTACATGTCAATGTCTGTAAGAAGTTCAATGTACCAATCTGGATCTTGATCCCATTTCATTTTAAGCAAAGATTCCCAGCTAGTGGCAGGGAGAGACACATAATGTGCTGGATCGAGGCCATATGCTGTGTACCAGGTGCATCTGAAGGTTTCAAACACATCAGCCAGCAGAAACACATCTGTGAAGAGGTAAAGCAGGTGATACTGGAAGAAGTTTTGACAATTAAAGTAATTATAGACATGCTTCGCGTGCTCATAGTCTTTGTCAGAGATGCCAGAGTCTGTTAGCTTTGAAAAGAACTTTTCCTGTGGTGGTAAACCTTCTTCAAATACGTGATACCCAGTAATATTTTCATAGGGGTAGAAGCCTTTCTTTCTTAAAAGTTTAAATGATTCATCACTGTTGTTAATTTTACTTGCAAACATCTTTGTATATGTACATTGTTCATCTTTTAGATTCTTGCTTAGTTCGTCTAGACTGGCAGCTAGAAATTGATATGAATCCTTGTCTTATCTTACCTTTACTGTTACCCAAATTATCCTGTTTAATATCAACACACTTAAACTTCTCCTTGTTTTCTGCGATGCAATCAAGGTGTATGTCTGGAATCATGTCGATTTTTTCAACTATTAAATGCATGTCATAGTTCTTTGCGTTGTGACAAAATATCGTTAGATCATGAATGTTCGATTTTAGCTTTAGATTACAGGTGTTATGCGCTGCACCTCTAAATTTCCCAGTAAAGTGGCAGTGGTCCCTAACGGTGGGGTTTTTAATATCAGTGCAAGTTAACTGTTTCCTGCAGATGTGGCAATGAGTTGCTGAAAGGAAATTGCTTTCATCCTCCTCAGACATAATTATTGGAACAGGCTGAAGGGTGCTAATTACTCTTTGCAACTCTAACATTCTGGCAATAAACTGCTTCACACACTGCTCTCCAATGAAATAATTATACTCAACAAGTCCTTTTGTATTAATAAAGGCATATGCTACTGAATTGGGGACATTTTTTTGAGTTTCTGGCATGATTGAGCATTCGAAATCAGCATATACAACAAATGGGAGCTTCTCCATTTTGTGATAGTTCTTAAAACGGAGATACTTCTCTTCAGCTGAAGGAAGAGAACAGTTCGTGGGGTGATCCTCACATGATAATTCATGCTCTGTTAGTTTTTCAAGACGCTCAGGTCCACTGTAATGCTTAAGGCACAAGCGGCAAATGGCAACAGCCTCGTGATGATTATTCAACTGCTTGTGAATGAGTCTTGAAAGATCTTTAATCCAAACATAGTGAGCCTCCTCTAGTAAATTACCAATCACTAGAAGATCAACCTCAGTCCGCCTTTTCCCCTCAGGATCTAAAACGTCTTTGCTACATCTGACTGGTTGAAATTTCTCAGTTTTTTCACTCCACTCAAAGACTGTGATTCTAATTTTGTTATTAAACACTTCTTCTAGCTTTGGGATCTGAGAGATCGCCAAGCCTCCTTTGTCAAACCTGATTCCCTTCTTTTCGCATTCGATGAGATAGTCCTTGAAATAATTTTGATAATTTGAGGTTCTTTCGGGGTGGTGAAGGACGCTAAACAGTGCAGAAAGAACTGCCCATAGAGCACAGCAGTTGTCTTTATTTTTAACATTTATGCAAGCTTTTTTTCCGGCTAGCTTATGCGGGAGCTCTATATAAGAGGAGGCTTTAAGTGGGTCATATTTCATGACCATAACAGTCGCTCTTTGAATCCCTCCTACGACCCATCCGGAACCTCTGGATGTAAACGCTTCAATTTTCTTAGTGACATCTTGAAGGAAAGGATCCAGTGTGTCTGTAGGGGTGAATGGCTTTGCCTTTGTTGTCATGTAATACTCGAGATGTTCAGTCGGTTTTGCAGGCATATAAAACGCAATCTTGAATGATATCTGTAGTTTAAAGGTCTTGCGTGTTTTGAGTGTGTGATCAACAACTGATTGGATGCTGTCTTTATAGTCGTAGATGTTTGCGGTGGTGCCGTTAATTGGAATTGTGTACTCTATGTAATGTTCTGCAAACTTCCTCTGTGCAAAATTAATCTTTTCAGTGGCAAGCTCCGACTCTTTTAAATGGATTAATTGCTCTAATTTCTCTTGTTCCTGCTTATTTTGTGGGTACTTTGCTTTTTCACCAGCGAGAGTTTCGTATTTGTTAACTAAGTTGCGACTCCTCTCTTGGTGTTCCTTTGCAGGATTTTGTATAGGCGCATACTGGTTGGATTCTAATTGGTTGATGATTTCCAACTGTTTTTCATAGCTTCCCAGGTGACCAGGGTCGGTGTTAAACTTTTGTTTGCATGCTTCTCTTAGTAAATTACTTTTGTCTTGAAATGAGACGCCTTTTGAAAAATATTTGTTGACTAAATCTCTTGCTGGATTGGCTTTTGGCATTTTTTCTCGAAAATATAAAAAAAATTTTGAGGGTGACCACCCTGATAGAAAAGTTGAACTGTTTCTACATCCTATCAGTAGCGTTAGGTTTATGAAGCTGGATAAAGTGGGGTTTTAAACCTCATCACATTCACATTCACATTCACATCCGCATTATTGTAAACCCAGCATTGTGCAGTGTCATGATGGCTTTGACAATGTCGGACTTGCTTACAGAATTTTGATGCTCACAATCATCATGATCATCACAATCATCAAAATCAGGGCACCCATCTCCTGCCTTAATTGTTATACCTTTGTCTCTTGCAATCTTTTGCAATTCTAGCTGGTGGGCTCTATCATTCCCAGCTTTAACAGCAGTTGCTACACCTCCAGCTACACCACCTGCGGCACTTATAGCGCCTGCAATGATTGGGATAAGAGCTGCTAATGGTAGGATTCCTCCTGACTTTTCATCTGTGATGCTGTGTCTTTGTTCATTACACTGAACTAATTGCTGCACGGGATCAACCTTAACTTTGACACCTTTAATTGATATAAGACCTGGTTTCTTTGATTCAATGATTTTATTGAGTTTATTGATGGTTCTGGTTTCGATCTTTGTCATTTTTTTATTTTAATATTTTAATTAATTTCTGTGTCAGCTGGTATCACTAGGAGTTCAGCTCTAGTGAATGACCGCGTGGGGGATTTAGGGTTAAAGGCCTGAGATAAAAAGTAATACTCTCCAGAGTCAGAGGTAAAATGTCTGTCTATTTTATGTACATCAAGGCTGAAGTATGGATCTGTAGCTCTTCTTTTGGTGTCTTTCTCTAGCTCTCCAGGTAGATATAAAAAGCGTAGAAACTCAGAGTTTGTCAGTATGTATGGTGATTCAACTCTTGGAAGCTTAGGGTAGTTAGAGGTGTTTGTTCTGTGAGATGCCTTAAGTTCGACAGTGTCTTGTTTAATTGCATGGGACGGTTTCAATCCAGTCATGCGTGTGACCTCATTGTTAAGTTGCTCTATAACAGTGGGGAGTCTTTCTGTCCATTTTGTATAGTACTGCCCCGCACTCAGTTTCAGTTCTTGCGCTGTCTGCTTAGTGAATAGCCTCTTGGCTAGAGTTAAATTAAATCTCTCAACGTACGCTTGGTCCCTGTGCAGGTCTGTTCTTCCGTAGCGAATTTCCGTATTGTGCTTTTCCATAAGGGATTTGACTGCACCCATGAATTCCTTACCCGGGTCATTCATAAAGGTTTGGGGGTATGTGAGCGGAGAGTTTTTATAAATATCTTGGAGTGCGGCTGCAACAACCTCTGACTTCTTCGTCTTGAGTGGGCGAGCTTCCTTATATCTGGAAGCAATGTCTGTAATTGTGAGAGCATACTTGTAGCCTGAGTCATTGGGGAGAAACAGAAGATCTGCTTGGTGCGCCTCATTAGGTTTATAAATACTGAAATGGGGCCTTTCAAATTTTACTGGTGGGAAATAGACTTGAAAGACAGCCTGCTTAGAGAGCCATTTTTCTACTGTAGCTTTTGGCTCTTTACTCAGCTCCATGAGTTTACTAACGGCATTTTTGCCTACAAAGAATCCTTTGTCGCTGTAGTAGAGTTTTTTAAGTTTCTGATCTGTCATTTTTTTAAAAAGAAAATTTTAAATAAATAATGCAACGCTCTGGCGGTAACTTAGACTCACATGGACTGATAGAAAAGCTTCCTCATCCAAACAAAGGCTGGACAGTTCCCGGCTATAAATATTGCGGGCCTTTGAATCCACTTGAAATACAGTTAGATAAAAACAATAATCCAAATCCTGGGCATGAGCCTGTGAACGAGCTAGACTCTGTCTGCATGTGGCACAATGTTAAGTATAGGGATTATCCAGAGGAGAAGAATCGCTGGGACAAAGAAATGCTTAGGAGATTAGACAATATGGGGACTTCAAGCGGGTGGAAGTAATCGATCGCTCGGTAGCTAGTTAAAGCTGTTATTTTTGGTAAGACAAAGTTGGGGTTGGGGGTGGGCGCTGAGGGTGGGTGTTTGGGGAGAGAGGGTGGGTGCACGGGGAGAGAGGGTGGACGCTCGGGAGCAGGGTTTATTTTGTGCGTTCCTAACAATGAACTGGGAAGACTGCTGAAAGAGCTGGGAGTTGAGAGAGACGTTTGAGTGGGGAAGGGTTTAACTATTATTCTCAGCCCTGGCCAAACGCGACAGCTGCATTTGAAAAGTTGAGAAGCAGAAGGGGGGTCGATCGCTCGGAAGCTAGTTAAAGCAAGTAAAAAAATTCAGCTCATTTTGCTCGCACACGTTCTTCGTCACGCAATACTGCACCGTTGTGGCTGCTGATTTCATTATGTTGTAAGTTTATTCATTTTTTTACTTACTGAAATTCTAGAATTGAAAAATCTCTTATTTTAATTAAATCTTTGTTTTTTAGTTCACAAAAAATTACGTTCTACTCGACCGACCTAGAAAATCTCCACGGTCGCCTTGCTGAAGGATTAAATGCCGATGAACAGGCATCAGAACGAATTCAAGAAGTCTTTCCTCCATATTTCCTCCTGTTTTATGTAAATAAATGAACTCAGTATGTTTTTTAGTAAGCTTCAACTGCCCTATAACTTCAGCAAAGTTATAGTAGCTGTCAAAATCGTTAATGACAACTCCATACTTATGAAACCAGTGTCTTTGGAGAGCTAGATTAATATTAGGGACATTGATATCAACGTCAGGCCAATATTTTCTCATGTACTCGCTGCATTCAAGTTTGCATCGGTATTTGGATTTGTACAATGGATTAGGCTGAGTATAATAAGAACCTGGAGAGACAACTGGAAACATTTTTAGAGAAAATTTAGATTTTTTCAAAGGGTAAGGACCCTGCGCTGATGATTTAAAGTCTTTGGGATCTGGTTTCGCGTTGCAAATTGAATGTGGGGAGAAGAATGCAGATTATTTTCTGATTGTTTCGAAGATGCTATGGGTGGATGTCAGTGGATTATGTAGGACACTTGTTATGCTCTGATTCTGTCAAGGAGGAAGGAGGATAGGTTAGGAGGATTATGGATGACGTTTTCGGAGCTGCTATGCTCAGAATAACAGTAGGACACCGGTTATGCTCTGATTCTGTCGGGGATAATACGGATGGATTTAATGGGATTATGTTCGAAGTTTTCGGAGCAAGGGCGACCCCCCTTTTTTCTGATTCTGTCGGGGATAATACGGATGGATTTAATGGGATTATGTTCGAAGTTTTCGGAGCAAGGGCGACCCCCCTTTTTTTCTGATTCTGTCGGGGATAATATGGATGGATTTAATGGGATTATGGAGGACGTGAAAAATTTTGTCCCAGAAGCCCCCTCATGCATTCTACTACCATTCCTTATACTGAGCTATACTTATAGCTCATACTTATAGCTCATGAGCTTACTATACCTATACTGTACATCTAACTTCAGGTGTTGATTTCTTTTTACTTAAGCTACATACCTATCAATTGCTGTGCAGTGTAGGCATGCACTCAATAAACCGCAGTTAGATAGTAGTGTACATGTTTTTGACCTCCAATGAGCAATGACCTCCCCTTTTAATTTTTGGGAGCTATACATGTGCACATTATATTAAAAGCTCTCCCATATTTACTAATTAAGAAATCCAAATATGGGGCAATATGCTTTCTATAAGATGTAGATTGGAATCTTTGTTTTTTCTTCTGATGGTTTTCGACCTTCGGGTCCCTTGTTAGGGAACCTTCGGGCCTCAGGCCTCAGAAATAAATCAATTAGAGTCCTGGCCCCCCACTCCTGTCAGATGGTCAGCCCCATGGTAGCTTGATCGTGTGGCAAGCAGTCTAGGTCCTATAGCTAAGAGAGGGACAGCGAGAGACAAGCAGGGAGAATTTTGAAGGTAGAAATTAGCTAATCCGCAGACTAAGCTAACTCGCTGCCACCAGCCCGTACGTCCTGGCTCACCACACCGGGACTCTCGAAATCGGGCTTCCGACTAGAAGGGGCTTTGCACTTACCTGCCAACTAGTGTCTTTTTGATGTTGTAGTGTCTGTCTATCGGTTAGCTCGTACTCGCACTCCTCAGTCTCACCAGGCACCGGTCTTTGTCTAGCCGTTACAGTCATCACTGTACGGCCAATGCACGCACAAGTCCTATGCACAAGTCTGTCTGTCTGCACCCCGCACCCCCAACAAGCATAGGCCTGCCGGTTGTCTTCCCCACGCTGGGAAGCAGAGAAATAAATAAAGAAGCCCGAGGCCTGGCGCCTCTGTAAGAAGCTACGAACCAAGATCGAGCTGGCCTGCGAGGCTCACACGCACGTGCCTAATCTTATTCTTATTCATTTGGAGCTAGACTCCACAGTGGCGACGAGGATGTCCGCTATCGGCACAGTCGAGCCCTTCGAGGAGGGAAAAGACTGGTGCGCCTACGAGGAACGCGTAGCCCTCTATATGAGCGCAAACAGAATTAAGGACGAAAGCCAGAAGAAGGCGGTTTTCCTAACCTTGATCGGCCGCCAATGCTATGCAACCCTACGAAATCTGTGCTCGCCAGGGAAGCCTTCTGATCTGTCCTACGAAGAGCTGGTAAAGCTACTCAAGGACCACTTCCAGCCAAGGAAGCCGGTCATTGCTGAGCGGTTTCGCTTCTACAAGCGAGTTCAGAAGGACGGAGAGTCGGCTGCACAGTTTCTGGCCACCCTCCGCAGTCCGGCGGAGACCTGCGACTTCGGAACTTTCCTGGAAGACGCATTGCGTGACTGCTTCGTCTGTGGACTCCGGGAGCCGCAAGTGCAGAAGCGGTTGTTGACTGTCAGCACCTTGACGCTCGAGAAGGCCAAGGAAATCGCTCAAGCAGCAGAAATCGCGGAAGCGGAGGCCAACAGCTGGCGCGCCAAGCCGGAGGTCAATCTGGTCGGTAAAGCCGCGTCACCACGACGGCCGTGCATGCGCTGTGGCTCCAGGCAGCACCTGTCGGCGGAGTGCCAGCACCGGAACACCAAGTGTCACGCCTGTGGCAAGCTGGGGCACTTGAAGGCCGTCTGTTTATCGAGCCAAAAGACTTGCGCCGGAGGGGCTCCTAGCAGTCAGCAAAGCGGCTTGAAATTCAGTGGCCACAAGAACAGAAAGTCCATCAGGGCCGTTCACCCAGACGAGAGCGAGGAGCACCGCGGCGGGGAAAGCGACGACTCGGCAGAGGTGACGTGGATCTCCCAGGTCTGCAGCGGTAAGGAAAGGCACCTGAGTGCTCAGCTACACATCAACGGGCGACCGCTGAGGATGCAGGTGGACACCGGAGCTTGCGTCAGCCTTGTTTCTAAGCAGCACTGGAAGCAGCTGGGTCGGCCGCGACTACAGAACACCGAGGTTCAACTGCGCACCTGGACAGGCGAGAGCATCCCGGTGCTGGGGTCTGCGAAGGTGGAAGTGCAGTATGGCACGCAGACTTGCGAGCTGCCCCTAATAGTCACCAGCCTAGAGAAGGCGAGCCCGTTAATGGGCCGGGACTGGCTAAGGAACATCCGGCTGAACTGGAAGGAGATCTTCGCCATTAGCGATCCAGTTCCACCGGCAACCTCAGCCACGTCAACAGCGCCACCGGAGTTGGACAGCCTGCTGCAAGAGTTTGCGGACGTGTTCAAGCCGGGCCTCGGAAAGTTCACCCAGCACAGCGTGAAGCTGCGGCTGCAAGAGGACGCGCTGCCCAAGTTCTGCAAGGCCCGACCCGTGCCGTACGCCCTGAAGTCCAAGATCGACGCGGAATTGCAGCGGATGCAGGAAGTAGGGGTGATCGAGCCCGTTCCGCATAGCGACTGGGCGACTCCAGTCGTGCCCGTAAGCAAGCCAAACGGGACCATCAGACTGTGCGGTGACTACAAGGTCATGCTGAACCCGCAGCTGAAGATCGACCACTATCCGATGCCGACGCCAGAGGAGCTCTACGACGCGGTTGGCGGTGGCAAGATCTTCTCCAAGCTGGACCTGTCGGAATGCTACTTGCAGTTTCCACTGGACGAGGCCAGCCAAGACCTGACCACCATCAACACCCACAAGGGACTGTTTAAGTTCAAGCGACTTCCATATGGAGTCAGCTCGGCGCCTGCGCTATGCCAGCAGATCATGGAGTCTGTGCTGCAGGGTGCCAGCTCAACTTGCTGCCGGATTGACGACATCTTGGTGGCAGGGAAGCACACGGAGGACCACCTGAGTAATCTGCGCGAGGTTCTAAACCGTTTGCGCAAAGCTGGACTCCGACTCAAGCTAGAGAAGTGCAGGTTCTTTGAGAGCGAGGTGGAGTACCTTGGCTCGCTTATTAGCAGCGAAGGGGTCCGGAAGAGCCCAAAGAAGGTCGAGGCCATCAGAGCCAGCCCGAAGCCGACAACCGTGTCCGAGTTGCGGTCCTTTCTAGGTCTGGCAAACTACTACGCCAAGCATGTTGCTAACTTCTCGACAAAGGCGGCCCCGCTGTACAAGCTTCTTCGCAAGGACACCGCGTGGGAGTGGACAGCGAGCCAGCAGTCGGCCTGGGAGGCTTTGAAGGAGGCACTTGCGTCAGACACCGTGCTGACTTGCTACAACCCCGACTGGCCGCTGATACTGGCCGCGGACGCCTCCTCCGTCGGCATTGGAGCCGTCATCTCCCACGTGGTGCCTGACGGAACTGAGAAGCCGATCGCCTTCGCCTCACGGAGCTTGAACGCCGCGGAGAAGAATTACGCTCAGATCGAGAAGGAGGCACTGGTGATCATCTTTGGCATGAAAAAGTTTCACAACTACATATTCGGCCAGAAGATCACCATCATCACTGACCACCAGCCTCTAACGAGCATCTTTGGACCGAAAAACGGCGTCTCGGCGACAGCAGCGGCACGTCTGCAGCGATGGGCGCTAACGCTGGCCGCGTACGACTACGACATCCGCTACAAAAACACCAAGCAGCATGGTAACGCTGACTTCCTGTCACGGCTACCCCTGGCGACCCAGGTGGAAGCCGACGCCTCCGGAGGGGTGTTCTAGACAGACGAAGAGGGCCAGGGCAGCGAAGATTGGCCACTGCTGGCCAAGGACATCGCCAGCGCCAGTCAACGAGACACCGACCTTCAGGAGGTGCTGCGGTACACGCGTGACGGATGGCCGCACGATTGGCGCGGCAGTCAAGAGCCCTACCATCGACGGCGACATGAGCTCAGTCTGGAGGATGGCTGCCTGCTGTGGGGGGCGCGGGTCGTCATCCCTGCAGCCCTGCGATCTCGCGTTCTGCAAGAGCTGCATGCCGATCATGCCGGCATCGTCAGAATGAAGTCGGTGGCGCGAAGCTTCGTGTGGTGGCCTGGCCTGGACCAGGACATCGAGCGGGTGGCTGGCTCCTGCAGCCAGTGCCAGATGACGCGGCCGGAGACAACGGCGCCACTGCACCCCTGGATCTGGCCGGACCACCCGTGGGAGCGGATCCACATGGACTTCGCAGGTCCCGCGGAGGGCCAAAACTCTCTTCTGGTTGTAGACGCACACTCCAAGTGGCCACACGTAGAGCAAGTCGGCAGCCAGACAAGCGCGGAGGTCGTGAAACGGTTGCGACGTCTATTCGCCCAGTGGGGGCTGCCGCACCAAATCGTGTCTGACAACGGGCCGGCCTTCGCTAGTGCGGAGTTTCAAGATTTCTGCAAGAGCAACGGAATCAAGCACATCCGCAGTAGCCCATACCACCCCAAGACCAACGGCCTGGTGGAGCGCCTGGTAGGCAGCTTCAAGCGGGCCATGAAGTCCAGCCAGGCGGACGCAGGGAACGCCGACAAGCGACTGCAGAATTGGCTGCTTGGTTACCGCGCCACACAACACCCAACCACGGGCCGGGCCCCAGCGCAGCTCATGCTCGGCCGAGGGCTGCGAACGCGCATGGATCTGATGCGGCCGTCTACTCGAGACCGGGTTCTTCGTGCTCAGGCGGAGCAGAAGAAGCTCCACGACCGCAAGGCTCACCACACCGACCAACTGCCGGACCAGGTATGGGCGCGGGATTACCGCCGTGGCGCAGAGCGTTGGACGGAAGGCCGGGTGACAAAGCAGACCGGGCCACTCAGCTACCGAGTGGAGACCGGGGATGGCGTCATCGAGCGCCGGCACGCCGACCAGCTGCGGCCACGAATTACGCCGACGCCGCTTGCCGCCAGCCAGAGACCGGCGACGTGACGGACCGAGCCAGCGATGAGCCGGGCGACGCGGAGTTCGCCAGCTCGGCCCCGGAAGTCGATTCAGGCCAGCAGGCGGGGGATGTCGAACCTCCGCAGATGCGCCGCTCACCGCGAACGCGACAGGAACCGGACCGGCTGCTGTACACTAAACCGGGAACTCCCGGATATGACTGATTAGAGACTATCGCGTTTTGGAGGGAAGGGGAAAACTGTAGTGTCTGTCTATCGGTTAGCTCGTACTCGCACTCCTCAGTCCCACCAGGCACCGGTCTTTGTCTAGCCGTTACAGTCATCACTGTACGGCCAATGCACGCACAAGTCCTATGCACAAGTCTGTCTGTCTGCACCCCGCACCCCCAACAAGCATAGGCCTGCCGGTTGTCTTCCCCAAGCTAGGAAGCAGAGAAATAAATAAAGAAGCCCGAGGCCTGGCGCCTCTGTAAGAAGCTACGAACCAAGATCGAGCTGGCCTGCGAGGCTCACACGCACGTGCCTAATCTTATTCTTATTCATTTGGAGCTAGACTCCACAGCTGTCAATCTCGAGTCATAGCCGATGATAAGGGACACTGCTGGGACTAGATCGCGTTGGCCATGCAGATACAGAGGGGACTTGTGCAGGGGATTCTTGCAGTGGCGAGTCTATGGGGTAGCTACATGTACTATTACATTGCTAAATACGAAGGTATGTACTTTTGGCCTTCAACGCGCCAACTAGCCTCTCATAGCGCTGATGATAGACTAACTCGAACTTCAGAGACCGCATGATTCATTACCCGAGCCGCTTGGCTAACCTAGAGTGCACAAAGTACATCTCTGGCGCCGATTCTGCACTTCTGGCAGTTTTGCTCACTGATTTGGTAGATTGATCGACTGAGAACCGCCTTGCCATTGGTCCACTGTGACCGGCGCCTACTAGCTTAGCTACTCATCTGAGCCATCGGCGAACAAAGAAACAAAACCGATAAAAATAACTGTTAGATTTAACCTTCTCCTTAGATCACTTCACACTTCAGATTGAATTGGAGTTTTAGACTACTAGCAGTATTATTGAATGACTTCTGCCTCAGCAACAGCACTACTGAACAAAATGAGCAAGAGTGTGCGCCTAATTCAGCTACTGAAATTGGGGACAGACAGGGAATCACCCAATCAAGCAAGTCTAGGTAGCCTCTCACCCAACCAATCAGAAACTCAACAGCCGGAGACCAGGTAATCCACAGTGACCGAATCGGCTTGATGCTCTGCAGCTGTAGACTCGAGATGATGCTGATGTCACAGTCTTCGCTGTTAGCTAGCAGGTGATGTTCTTCACTTGATGTTCGCTGCTGATGACCGGGGGACTCGTCCTTGATGATGATGGGGGGAAGTCGCAATCCGGGGATCAAGAAACGACGGTCAGGCTCCGGGAGGTCTCTAGCTAGGCCAAGTTCCCAGGAGGTTGAGGTCCGAGCGAGCCAAAAACTCCGGTTTAAATAGCCGCCAACTGGACCGCAGTTTGTTACAATGGAACACGTCGATTCTGATTGGCTGAGCCGTTTTGTTAAAATGAGCGCCGAATTTTCTGATTGGCTAAGCTTGTTGCTACCCAGAATCACGTGATCGAGAGATCCTATCAGTTCCCACAGGGTCGTAAAAAGATGACAGGTGCGGCCATAAATCACTTAAAATCGCAACAAAATGATTTATGACTTTTCGCGTAGGATTGACAGAAATTAATGAAAAAATATACATTAGAAAGCTCTTATTAAATAGAAAGTGAAGATAATGAAGAGAAATTGCTAATCGCTAATCCCAAAGTACTTTTAGGGGTAAAACGCATAGCTGTCAAAGCTGTCACACGCTTGAGTGAATCCGAACAATAGGCTCTGACCTCATAAATCTTGATGGCCTGTCAAAATGATGAGAAAAAAGCTACCGCCCGCATCCTCTCAGACCATCTGGCGCACGTCTCAACACTGAGTGAGGCGCAGGTGGCTGTCAGACCAGCTTCGAAAGCGATGATTTATGACCCAAAAAGCAATGCCTATGTTATTATGACTACTAGTATGACCCGACATTATATCTAGTATAGATTCTATGACTATTCGCAGAAAAAGGATAAAAATGCCCCTTGCCCACTGTTAGTAGGCAAGTAAGTTTAGAGCCCATGTGCTAGCGCGGGATTTGGGAAAAAGTGCGTCCTCATCACTTCGACTTATTCCGTTAAGCCTACTGGCCCCACTAGTGGCCCCACTAGTTAATATAGTTTTTTTAACTATATTGTTAAAAAACGTTTTAGGCTTTAGTGTTCCTTTATTTAAAAAAGTGATCGAATTAGTGTGTAACTCAAGTGCTTCCGTTTTGGTCAACGTATAGTTTTTTACTTAAAATCAGCAAGCGTAATAAATTTTAGTTTAAAAAAAGTATTTTGCTGTTTTTCTCTAATTTACAGTCGTTCAATGTTATTAACAATTGTTTTATTTTGTTTTAGCAGCTACCTATAAAAGCACTAGATTTTTAAACTACGCATTTTCACAAATTCTAAGAACATGAAAACATGGCGGTCCAAGAGCTGCTGATGTTCTGAAAAGGAACTATGCCTTATATTGATGCGAAAAGCGTGCAATGGTTGAAGATTTAGCAACTATTATTTCTTTAATTAATAATGCAACTGATCTTGATAAAAAGGTAAGCCTTATTTTTCATTTTTAAGGATTTTAACTTTGGGCACCATTTGGGCCCTAAACTCTAAGGCTAAGGCTTTCCTATGTCGGTTATATATTGGAAACGTGTATTCCACTTTTTGGGGGGAATCATGATTCATAAAAATGCGAAGCAAAGTAAACTTGTGTTACTAAAAATAGAATAATGTCCGCGTCCCAACCGTCAGTTTTTGTAAATAATTGCTTTTTCTCTGTTTATATCCTTTCATCCCTTGTTTTCTGACAGATTCAGGTTTATTTCGTTGATTGCACGAACTTTAAGTTTAAAGATTTGATTTATAAGCACCAGACTTCAGCTTCACTGCTGTTACTATATAAAATAATACTTGCATTGCACACTCAAAAATACCATGTTAATAGGTAGGTATTTAATATGTTCACTGCTTGCAATTGTTATGTATAATTTTCTACTTATTTTTGCCATCCAGCTTTTGGAAATATTTTTCACCAACATCTATACATTGCTAATGTAATGGACCTATTGTATCAATCATATCTAGATGGTTTATTTAATTTATTGGCTAGGGCCTAGCCTATTATATGGCTATATTATTATTATTATATTAGGTAAGGCTATGCTTTTATATAGATAAGCAATGCCTAAGCTTAAATCTAAGAAGGCAAAAAAGATAAAAAATCTAATTTAATAAAAAAGTTAATTTAATTTAATTTTTTACTTAAAGTTAAAATTAGGCTGTCCTCTAGTTTTGTACATTTAATTATTTTACAAAAAATAATATGATTCTCTAAGTTAAATATTTAAACTCACAAGTTTTAGATATAGCAATGTTGCAATTTGTTTCGCATAATTATTTTTACTTTTGAATACATGCCAATGTGTCACAGAGGGTTTAAATTTGTGCTGACTTGTCATGCCACGTCATCCTAAAAGGCATAGACACTTTTAGGCAAGCTTTAGTGAGGGGTGAAAGCAGCAATCTTTTACATTGCTCAAGATTTCCCAACCTAGAATTGTTTAAGATATACAATATTTTGCAAGTCATGGCAGGATGTCCAGCTGCATAATCATTTATAATCCCACCTGCTGAGGCTGTACCTGCTGCCAAGCTGAATCTGATAGATGGCATATTCCCTTTGCGCTATATGTATGATGTGACTTGCAACACAGTATCAACAATTTGTTGGCTAGCTAAGTTCCACCTGCTGGCCAATCAAGTGACCTGTCAACAATGTGGCCATGCGACTGCAGTCAAAAGCTGGCGACAAGTAAGTAATGTTCATTTGTTTGATTGTTCATGACATTGGTGTATATTCAAAAGTAAAAATAATCATGCAAAACAAACTGCAACATTGCCAGCAATGTGTCAATTTTATGTTTATATTTACTAGTTTAAAATGGCTATTGAAACACGTAAAACCTGCAATTGCTTCCTATTTTTTGAAAAGGAACTGGGATTGGAAGGACTGGGATTTCTTATCAATCCTAAGTAGCAACTCTTCTTCTCTAAGCAATCTTGGCTAGATACACTGTAGCATCCACTTTGATTGATAATTCCTATTGCTAATATATATCCTATAGCAGACCTTTGCAACTTAGAAGTAGCTGGTAGCTAAGGCCTACTACAGGGCCATGTATAGTATATCCAAAGCTTTGTTTGACACCCATCTCAATGAGTTTCTATGACTATGGTACCATTGTCACCCACATAACATTTTTCAACAACATCCAATTCTAGGTGACACATTATTATATTTAAAATTCTCCATTTTGTAGTTTAACAAAGTTTCCATTGTTCTTTGTTATTAAAACTTTGTTAAAATTTCAAAAAATAATTTGATGTGCAAAATTAGAGGATAGCCTAAAATTATTCAATATATTTAACTTAGTGTTCTATTGTAATTATTCCCATGTCATATTTATAAGAAAATTTGGGGTAGCTTTTTTGCCCTATAGGAAAAAGTTGTAAAACCGCGGACGGTGTCCGGCGCACTTTTGAAATTTTTCTAAAGCGCAGCGCGCGCACAGGCGCAGCGCCTGCGCGCGCTGCCCTTTCTTACTGGCTGCTGCTCTAGCAAATACATATACATGGAAAAGGGTATAATACCTCTGTTGAAGGGGCTTATACACTCGTAATTTATTAAGCTTAGAGATGTTCCGAAAATTCAATTTCAATTTTCCAAAATTTGAAATTTTTTAGAGCGAATTTCAATTTCGAAATAAAATTTAGAAGTGAAAATTTTGGTAGTGTCTAAAAAGTCGCTAAAAATAAACTACTTTCTACTACATATACATGTATTACTTTTTGCTTAAGCAGTAAATTGAAAGTAAAAAAGTGAGTGTTGATCATACTAAACTTTGTTTTTCTGAATTATGATTTCGGGAAATTTCAATTTTGATTTTGGAAAGTTAGCGAATTTTTATTTCGACGAAACTGCAGATCTTTCGGAACATCTCTAATAATCCTAAAGCGCGGTAAAATAGTTTGACTCTTTTCTAAAGCGCGCGTCCGCGGGTTTTTAACATTTATTCCAATAGGGCTTTTTTGAGCAAAATTTGTAGCAGATTATGGCTATAGAGATCTTGCCTAGTGGTGGCTATGGTTAAGGATTATGGAGAGAGAGTGAGAGTGTAGGCTGAACTCATTTTTTTGGTATGCTTTTGTAACTATTCAATTTTTGTTTTGATATGCACCTAGCATGATTCAGACTATGGATTCACACAAACTTTTTAGATAAGCATGGAATGCCCTGGCAAGGACATTTTGTATTGTGCAAATGACCCTTTTTGGCTAATAATTTGGTTTATTAATTATCTTTCTTGCTTAATACTATAGTAGAAAATCAAGATGCACAAACATTGTTAAATACCTTATTATGAGCTTAGAACGGTTAGAACCTAGAAAGCTTGACATTTATGCTTAAAAATTAACTTTTCTATATTTTATCCATTTAACACTAAACCTTCCACTTGATTCTATAAAGTGCATACTAGGTGTGCACATATCCTATTTTCTTAGGAATAATATGCCAACTGTACATGCCTAAATTTTGATATACAAGGCCAATGTATGCTTACATTTTCAGGTGTATACTACATGATCCAGAGTGTGGATATGCATAAAAAATTATGGTTAAATAAATAATTAAACTTTGTATAGCAAATATTCATTCAATATTGATCATTCAAATGTCATTTAACAACACTTTTGTTGATTTATAGTATGGCTATAGGAAAATTCAGAATATGGAGATTTGACCATTTAAAACATAAAAATTATGGTTATAGAGATGGTATAGTAAAATTTGGTATAGCTATGGCTACAGAAGTATGGAGGTTATAGTGATAGGGCACTAAATAGACTAGAATTATATGGAATTATATAATACAACGAGGCCAACTCCTCCGTTGGCGGAGTAAGGGGATAGAACTCCCATTGCCAGAATTTCATTCCCTGAAATCCATCAGCTGAATCCAATGACACGAATCCCATCGTCCAAATCCTCCCCAAATCCTCTTTTAACCTCCCAAAAACCATGTTGTTTTACCTGTTTGCAAAAATTGACTGCCTGCCATCGTCCAGACTGAGACTCTCTCCTGTCTCCTCTCTCCTCTTTGCTCCTTTATCTAATCTCTTCTCTCTGCTCTCTGCTCCTCTCTCATCTCTACTCTTACTTTCTTATCAATCATCTCTCATCTCTCATCTCTCCTCTCTGCGCTCTGCGCTCTCATCTCTATTTTCTCATCTTTCCCCTTTGCTCTCTCATTTCTTTTCTCATCTCTCTCCTCTCTCCCTTCTCTTCTCGCTTCTCTCTCTCTCCCCTCAGATCTATCATCTCTCATCTTTCTTTGCTCTCATATGTGTTCTTTCTACTTTCTCCTCTCTACTCTTTCATCTCTCCCTACTGTTTCTCCTCTCTAGCAGTTAGCGTTTAGCAGAAACAGTTAGCGTTTGAACTTCCCGATTTAAAGCATTGAAGTATCTATCGAGTGTACATTCACTGCCTGCTAGCTAGTAAGAGGCTCGCAAGTTTATTCATTGAATTTAGCTGCCCAGCTAAATACACAGCCTTGTGAAAGACGCCGATAATAAAACCATAGATTCTTTAGAAGCATATACTAGACTTGTTTCACTGGCTGCTATTAGTCATTTTTATGCTGTGATGATAAAAAACAAGTTGCAGTTAATCTATAACTATTATAATGTAATCCATTCTACTAAATCCTCACTTTACTACTGACATTTGTTTTAGTAGTGCAATTGGCATTTTTTCGAATTTAAAAAAATGAACTGCGCACCTCAACTCTCACTAGATGGTGACCAGCGCCCAGCAGCTGTCGCAGGCCGCCTCCATGTTGGAGTCGTTTCCAATGACTCGGGCCCAGCTGGAGACCACTCGGCTGGGCAAATTGCTCAACGAGGTTCGCCGATTCACCGATTCCACGGATTTGCAGCGGCGTCTGCGCCGATTATTAAAAGGCTGGCAGCCATTGGTGTCGGCTAACGATCCCAACTATTCAGTGGTTGTCAATGGCAACGGCTCCAATCCGGTGCCTGCGCCTCCTGCTCAGGTTGCTGCAGTTCAACCCGCTGTTGATGAAGCCACCGTTCCTGTCGCCAATGCCGCTTCTGTCGACGGCGAGTCCGGCTCGGTGGGCTCCGTCGGCTCATCGGCCTCTGTGATCGTGCCGCCGCCTGCCGCCACCCCCTCCTCTGCCTCGGTGCGCATTCGAAAACGAGCGGCAGCCAATGCTGCGTCAGGGGACACCGCCAGCTCTGCCTCTGCTGTTCCCGCTAAGCTGGCTAAGGTGAGTGCGTGGTCACTGCTTTCTGTGATAGTCCGCTTTTCCTGATCCCCCAGTGACCCCCAGTACCCCTGATCCTGATCCTTCAGTGACCCGCTACTACCCCTTCCTGATCCTTCAGTGACCCCCAGTACCCCTGATCCTGATCCTTCACTGACCCCCTACTACCCCTTCCTGATCCTTCAGTGACCCCCAGTACCCCTTCCTGATCCTTCAGTGACCCCCAGTACCCCTGATCCTGATCCTTCAGTGACCTCCAGTGCCACTTTCTGATCCTTCAGTGACCCCCTACTACCCCTTCCTGATCCTTCAGTGACCCCCAGTGCCACTTTCTGATCCTTCAGTGACCCCCAATGCCCCTTCCTGATCCTTCAGTGACCCCCAGTGCCACTTTCTGATCCTTCAGTGACCTCCTACTACCCCTTCCTGATCCTTCAGTGACCCCCAGTGCCACTTTCTGATCCTTCAGTGACCTCCAGTGCCACTTTCTGATCCTTCAGTGACCCCCCTACTACCCCTTCCTGATCCTTCAGTGACCCCCAGTGCCACTTTCTGATCCTTCAGTGACCCCCAATGCCCCTTCCTGATCCTTCAGTGACCCCCAGTGCCACTTTCTGATCCTTCAGTGACCCCCAATGCCCCTTCCTGATCCTTCAGTGACCCCCAGTGCCCCTTACAGCTGAACTCGAACCCCAGTCTTACCCTTCGTCACCGGCCTTTCTTTCCCAGGTCCGGTCCACTGCCGAGCTGCTCACAGGTCGCGAAGGCCTCAGGCTGGAGACTCTGGCCCGAATTTTAAACAACGAAGTGCCTCGAGAGACGGACGGCCTGGCACCTGAGCAGCCGGCCGCCCGGCAGCAGCAGCAGCAGCAGACTGCAGGCGGCTCCACTCGAAAACGCCGCCGAGTTGACAGTCCCGCCTCTGCCGCCTCCTCCTCAGCGGCTGCCCTCGCCAGCGCCTCGGCCGCCGCGCTGCCCCCGGACGGCGAATCGGCTCTGCTGCACAAATTCTTAGAAAGCGCCGTCAGCCATCCCGTGGTTGAAGAAGCCGCGGAAGTAGCCATCGACCACGAATCGGCGTCGTACGCTGACGCCGTTGAAGCCGGCGCGCCGGTCTCTAGGCCGCGCCTGCTGCCGAATTTCCTGCACGACTGGCCGGCCCTGCCTCCGCTAGTTGAAGCCTCGGCAGCAGCGGATGCTGAGTCCGAGACCGAGCAGGCGACCTCCCGGTCCCTGCTGGACATGTACTCAGTGCCTCTGCCGGGGTCAGGCGCCAGCGTGCACATCCTGCCCTGGGTGGATTTGGACGGCTGGCAGAGGCGATTCTTCCCTAGCGACGCTTCGCCAGACGATGGCAAAGCCGAAGCTGCAGCCTCCTCTGTGTGGTGACCTTGGCGGGGCAATGTGTCCCTGTGTGCCTGCCAGAGAATCTTCCCGCTTGTGTCTGTCGCTGTCGCGTGCCCACTCTATAAAGCATTTCCTTGCGTGTGTTTTTCAAGACCGCCTGTAGCACTGATTAATGTTGAGTCCAGCTCCAATTACATTTCATAGGAAAATGATGCGCTAATTCTGGCACAAAATGATCAATGCAATTTACTTTCAATTTCTTGTCTTGTTCAAGCTGTTGCGCCTCAAGTTAATTAATTAATTAATTTAAGTCATTATCACCTTCGGTGTACTCTAGTAATGGCCATTTTGTTTTAATTCCAATTCTTAACAGGCGCGCTGATTTTCTCATTTTATGCTGCTTTAAATTTTGTTAATCAGGAATGGATAATGTCAGTGCTTGTTGGGTGGCAAATCATTTGCAGACAGAACATTAACTTTCAATCAAATATAGCTTTCAATTAATATTAAGCTGCCAGAGAGATAGAGATTCCTAATAGTAGTTTAGTAAGTAGGCATGATTGGCGCGAGACCAATTTGAGGCCAGGAAACATGCGCTGCTTACTACTATTAATAATATGAATTCTATGCGTTCAAATTTCTTTTGGTTGGTTTAATAAAACTGTGTTAAGAAAAGGTTTGGCATTGAAAACTTTCTTCATCTGGCCAACGTGTTGTCTTTAATAGCAGCAGACAAATGCAATTGTTTTTTAATGGCGTTTCAAATCTTGATTATTTATAAGCTACTTTGTTCTTTATGGGAGAATCGACCTGTATAACTATTAGGTTATAACTATTTATAGCTTAGTAGCTTGAATTGAAATGAGGGCCTTGGTAACAGGTACAACCACAGATTGTAAGCACCAAGCACCAAGGGTAAGCACCAAAATGAGTGCCCGCGGCGCTAAAATGAGTGCCTGCGGCACCAAAATGAGTGCCTGCAACGCTAAAATGAGTGCCTGCGGCGCAAAAATGAGTGCCTGCGGCACCAAAATGAGTGCCTGCGGCGCTAAAATGAGTGCCTGCGGCGCTAAAATGAGTGCCTGCGGCGCTAAAATGAGTGCCTGCGGCACCAAAATGAGTGCCTGCGGCGCCAAAATGAGTGCCTGCGGCGCTAAAATGAGTGCCTGCGGCGCTAAAATGAGTGCCTGCGGCGCTAAAATAAGCACTGACAACACTGATTCTGAAAATAATGTACATGTAGAGACGTAGAGTTCTTGGCTTTGTCCCCCCACCATAAAATACATGGCAACGCCCCTGCTTACTGGTGAACGGTTGATGCAGTCTCCTCCAAATTACCAGCTGAATAAGATGAAAATCAAATTTTAAAGCATTAAGCGAATTGAGCATGAATTGAAAATGCTGAGTCATCATATGACTTGGGTGAAGCATCTGAGTCATCATGAAAATTGGGTCAAGCATCTGAATGTTCATGAAAATTGGGTCAAGCATCTGAGTCATCATGAAAATTGGGTCAAGCATCTGAGTCATCATGAAAATTGGGTCAAGCATCTGAATGTTCATGAAAATTGGGTCAAGCATCTGAGTCATCATGAAAATTGGGTCAAGCATCTGAATGTTCATGAAAATTGGGTCAAGCATCTGAGTCATCATGAAAATTGGGTCAAGCATCATGAGTCATCATGAGAATTGGTTCAAGCATCTGAGTCATCATGAAAATTGGGTCAAGCATCTGAGTCATCATGAAAATTGGGTCAAGCATCTGAGTCATCATGAAAATTGGGTCAAGCATCTGAATGTTCATGAAAATTGGGTCAAGCATCTGAGTCATCATGAAAATTGGGTCAAGCATCTGAATGTTCATGAAAATTGGGTCAAGCATCTGAGTCATCATGAAAATTGGGTCAAGCATCATGAGTCATCATGAGAATTGGGTCAAGCATCTGAGTCAAAATGACAATTGGGTCAAGCATCTGAGTCATCATGAGAATTGGGTCAAGCATCTGAGTCATCATGAAAATTGGGTCAAGCATCTGAATGTTCATGAAAATTGGGTCAAGCATCTGAGTCATCATGAAAATTGGGTCAAGCATCTGAATGTTCATGAAAATTGGGTCAAGCATCTGAGTCATCATGAAAATTGGGTCAAGCATCTGAATGTTCATGAAAATTGGGTCAAGCATCTGAGTCATCATGAAAATTGGGTCAAGCATCATGAGTCATCATGAGAATTGGGTCAAGCATCTGAGTCAAAATGACAATTGGGTCAAGCATCTGAGTCATCATGAGAATTGGGTCAAGCATCTGAGTCATCATGAGAATTGGGTCAAGCATCTGAGTCAAAATGACAATTGGGTCAAGCATCTGAGTCATCATGAGAATTGGGTCAAGTATCTGAGTCATCATGAGAATTGGGTCAAGCATCTGAGTCATCATGAAAATTGGGTCAAGCATCTGAGTCATCATGAGAATTGGGTCAAGCATCTGAATGTTCATGAAAATTGGGTCAAGCATCTGAGTCATCATGAAAATTGGGTCAAGCATCTGAATGTTCATGAAAATTGGGTCAAGCATCTGAGTCATCATGAAAATTGGGTCAAGCATCTGAATGTTCATGAAAATTGGGTCAAGCATCTGAGTCATCATGACAATTGGGTCAAGCATCTGAGTCATCATGAGAATTGGGTCAAGCATCTGAGTCATCATGAAAATTGGGTCAAGCATCTGAATGTTCATGAAAATTGGGTCAAGCATCTGAGTCATCATGAAAATTGGGTCAAGCATCTGAATGTTCATGAAAATTGGGTCAAGCATCTGAGTCATCATGAAAATTGGGTCAAGCATCTGAATGTTCATGAAAATTGGGTCAAGCATCTGAGTCATCATGAAAATTGGGTCAAGCATCTGAATGTTCATGAAAATTGGGTCAAGCATCTGAGTCATCATGAAAATTGGGTCAAGCATCTGAATGTTCATGAAAATTGGGTCAAGCATCTGAGTCATCATGAAAATTGGGTCAAGCATCTGAATGTTCATGAAAATTGGGTCAAGCATCTGAGTCATCATGACAATTGGGTCAAGCATCTGAGTCATCATGAGAATTGGGTCAAGCATCTGAGTCATCATGAAAATTGGGTCAAGCATCTGAATGTTCATGAAAATTGGGTCAAGCATCTGAGTCATCATGAAAATTGGGTCAAGCATCTGAATGTTCATGAAAATTGGGTCAAGCATCTGAGTCATCATGAAAATTGGGTCAAGCATCATGAGTCATCATGAGAATTGGGTCAAGCATCTGAGTCAAAATGACAATTGGGTCAAGCATCTGAGTCATCATGAGAATTGGGTCAAGCATCTGAGTCATCATGAGAATTGGGTCAAGCATCTGAGTCAAAATGACAATTGGGTCAAGCATCTGAGTCATCATGAGAATTGGGTCAAGTATCTGAGTCATCATGAGAATTGGGTCAAGCATCTGAGTCATCATGAAAATTGGGTCAAGCATCTGAGTCATCATGAGAATTGGGTCAAGCATCTGAGTCATCATGAGAATTAGGTCAAGCATCTGAGTCATCATGAGAATTGGGTCAAGCATCTGAGTCATCATGAGAATTGGGTCAAGTATCTGAGTCATCATGAGAATTGGGTCAAGCATCTGAGTCATCATGAGAATTGGGTCAAGCATCTGAGTCATCATGAGAATTGGGTCAAGTATCTGAGTCATCATGAGAATTGGGTCAAGCATCTGAGTTTCGGACAAAGTTTGGAATTGGGTTCAAATATAATTTAACTGTTTTGTCTTAAATTCAGCAAAGAAAAGAATTATTTATTCAAATCTTCTACATATGGAATAATATTTTTCTTGTGGTAAGTCTTACAATAGTAATGTATATAATACATTTATTTACGACAAACTTAATATTACAGAGCTTTGAAAACAATCATATCGATTTGAATTCATCCATAATTTGGTATGATCTCCCTTTTCGTATTCAAACGTTATTCAATATTTTAAAACCTTGCTGTAACTTTGAATATACATGGCATGCACTCGTATTTCCGAATGTAATACTAATCATCTCTGCCTGCACTGATCAAAGAAATAAAAATTTAGGTAATTAACTTATTGACTGACACAGGTTGATTCGCAGTTCAAGGCATCTAATTGGTATAAGCCCGAGATAAAATCTATGGTTAATGGCCAATAAAGCATAACAGCATGCATGATTGATCATTGTCTATGGCCAATGAACAATCAAAGCGCGCAGGATCGACTATTGTCTATGGCCAATGAACAATCAAAGCGCGCAGGATGGACTATTGTCTATGGCCAATGAACAATCAAAGCGCGCAGGATGGACTATTGTCTATGGCCAATGAACAATCAAAGCGCGCAGGATGGACTATTGTCTATGGCCAATGAACAATCAAAGCGCGCAGGATCGACTATTGTCTATGGCCAATGAACAATCAAAGCGTGCAGGATCGACTATTGTCTATGGCCAATGAACAATCAAAGCGCGCAGGATGGACTATTGTCTATGGCCAATGAACAATCAAAGCGCGCAGGATCGACTATTGTCTATGGCCAATGAACAATCAAAGCGCGCAGGATGGACTATTGTCTATGGCCAATGAACAATCAAAGCGCGCAGGATCGACTATTGTCTATGGCCAATGAACAATCAAAGCACGCAGGATGGACTATTGTCTATGGCCAATGAACCATTAAAGCGTGGCAGGATCGACTATTGTCTATGGCCAAATCTCCCCAAAGACGCTCTGCACGATTAAGTCTAGGGCCAAAAAACGCCAAAGCTTATGGTGCTTATTATTGTAGTATATTATGAGCATCTACAGCATTATGAGTGCTGGGATTGGCGTCGAAATATTCTTCTCTTGATTCTTCGATATCTCCATTTCCTGGATATCCATTATTAATTAAGGGTTGTTGTGCTTCATCTGCTGGATGTTGTCCAGCTCGAAGCTTTTTATCAGTCGGAATGCCGCTGTGAAACTTTAGGCGATAGATCATGACAAGACCAACTAACGCCATGGCAACCACACCAAGCATCAGTGCGGGCATAATGATGTTGAAATTTTCATTGAAAAATTTTCGATATTCGCTGACTGGCAACTGTGAATTTTGGTCACCTTGTACGTTAAAGAGCGACTGTTCTAGCCACACTGGATAGAAGTCATCGGTGCCGCCTAAGGGTGCTGAGCAGGCAAAGTAGTGCTGCTCATTAGGCCGCTCCAAAAGTAGATAGGCTGATGGTGTTGGCCGGAGCAAGCCGAACAGCTCACCCAGCTGACAGGCAGACCCAGAAGACCAGGTGTAGCCCGAACGGCAGGTCAGAAAGTCGGGGTCTCTGGATTAGTTAAAGGTATCGACAGTGGCTCGAATTTAGTGGAAGTTTTAACAACTGATTGTAAAATTGAGGTTGGTCAGAATTGTGAATATTGGGGATTGTGAATATTGGGGATCATGAAGGTTGGGGATCGTGAAGGTTGGGGATCGTGAAGGTTGGGGATCGTGAAGGTTGGGGATCGTGAAGGTTGGCCGGGATCGTGAAGGTTGGGGATTGTGAAGATTTGGGTTTGTGAAGGTTGGGATTGTGAAGGTTTGGGTTTGTGAAGATTGGGATTGTGAAGATTGGGGATTGTGAAGATTGGGGATTGTGAAGGTTGGGGATGGTGAAGATTGGGGATGGTGAAGGTTGGGGATGGTAAAGATTGGGGATGGTGAAGATTGGGGATGGTGAAGGTTGGGGATGGTGAAGATTGGGGATTGTGAAGGTTGGGGATGGTGAAGATTGGTGATGGTGAAGGTTGGGGATGGTGAAGATTGGTGATGGTGAAGGTTGGGGATGGTGAAGATTGGGGATGGTGAAGATTGGGGATGGTGAAGATTGGGGATGATGAAGATTGGGGATGGTGAAGATTGGGGATTGTGAAGGTTGGGGATGGTGAAGATTGGGGATTGTGAAGGTTGGGGATGGTGAAGATTGGGGATTATGAAGGTTTGGGTTTGTGAAGGTTGGGATTGTGAAGGTATGGGTTTGTGAAGGTTGGGATTGTGAAGGTTTGGGTTTGTGAAGGTTGGGGATCGTGAAGATTGGGGATTGTGAAGATTGGGGATTGTGAAGGTTGGGGATGGTGAAGATTGGGGATTGTAAGGTTTGGGTTTGTGAAGGTTGGGATTGTGAAGGTTTGGGTTTGTGAAGGTTGGGGATCGTGAAGATTGGGGATTGTGAAGATTGGGGATTGTGAAGGTTGGGGATGGTGAAGGTTGGGGATGGTGAAGGTTGGGGATGGTGAAGGTTGGGGATGGTGAAGATTGGGAATGGTGAAGGTTGGGGATGGTGAAGATTGGGGATGGTGAAGATTGGGGATGGTGAAGGTTGGGGATGGTGAAGATTGGGGATTGTGAAGGTTGGGGATCGTGAAGATTGGGGATTGTGAAGGTTTGGGTTTGTGAAGGTTGGGGATTGTGAAGATTGGGGATGGTGAAGGTTGGGGATGGTGAAGATTGGGGATTGTGAAGGTTGGGGATCGTGAAGGTTGGCCGGGATCGTGAAGGTTGGGGATGGTGAAGATTGGGGATTGTGAAGGTTGGGGATGGTGAAGGTTGGGGATGGTGAAGGTTGGGGATGGTGAAGGTTGGGGATGGCGAAGGTTGGGGATGGTGAAGGTTGGGGCCTTTGTAAAAAGCCAACAAAAGAAAACTTGATGCAGTAAAATTTTAAAGTTGTAAAAAAGAAGACGATGTGAAGTTGCAAAATTTTGGAATTTGAAATGCTCGCCTACATTTTTGTATGAAAGCTAACTTGTAAGCTGCTTCTCACTTTTGCGGTTGCTCCTGCGAGTTGTCAAGCCAATAGAGATTTTTTCCTGGAGCAGCTGAACTGTTGCTCATCAGGCCAATCCACACCAGGTCTTTGTAGTCGAGCTTTTTCTGCAGATACTCCAGCTGTGACTTACGTTGGGACTGCAAGTTGAGCAAAAAATGAATAGTAATGATTCATAGCATCAGGGGCTTTAGCTCCAGGGGATTTAGCACCAAAGGGTTCAGCTCCAGGGGATTTAGCACCAAAGGGTTCAGCTCCAGGGGATTTAGCACCAAAGGGTTCAGCTCCAGGGGATTTAGCACCAAAGGGTTCAGCTCCAGGGGATTTAGCACCAAAGGGTTCAGCTCCAGGGGATTTAGCACCAAAGGGTTCAGCTCCAGGGGATTTAGCACCAAAGGGTTCAGCTCCAGGGGATTTAGCACCAAAGGGTTCAGCTCCAGGGGATTTAGCACCAAAGGGTTCAGCTCCAGGGGATTTAGCACCAAAGGGTTCAGCTCCAGGGGATTTAGCACCAAAGGGTTCAGCTCCAGGGGATTTAGCACCAAAGGGTTCAGCTCCAGGGGATTTAGCACCAAAGGGTTCAGCTCCAGGGGATTTAATTAGCACCTGGGGATTCATCACCAGGGGATTTAGCACCAGGGGATTTAATTAGCACCTGGGGATTTACCACCTGGGGATTTAGCACCAGGGGAATCAGCACCAGGGGAATTAGCACCAGGGGAATCAGCACCAGGGGAATTAGCACCAGGGGAATCAGCACCAGGGGAATTAGCACCAGGGGAATCAGCACCAGGGGAATTAGCACCAGGGGAATCAGCACCAAGGGAATTAGCACCAGGGGAATCAGCACCAGGGGAATCAGCACCAAGGGAATTAGCACCAGAGGAATCAGCACCAGGGGAATCAGCACCAGGATAATCAGCAAGACGAGCTCCAAGCACCAAGGGAGACTAAAAAGAAGGCTCATGACGTTGTAAACAGAGGACGGGAAACTTCGTTTCTTAAAAAATATGAAATTCCTGGGGGCACCAACTGTTCTTTGGAAGCACATCAAATGCTCATATTTTAGTTGACAGACCAAGAGGCCGTCACCTTTGGTGGCATCAGCAGGTTGGCTCTCAACCGGTTGCAGATGTACTGCGCCGTGACGTAACCAGCGACGGCGTTAGCGCCCAGGCCAAGGAAATCAGCTGATGAAGGGCTGATGCAGAAGCTCTGATTCTCAGTCCACACAGCCTGAGTCCAGTTCGGTGGGCACTGGTGACTGAAGAATCGCTCCAATCGGATCCGGTAGCCTCCGCCTCCTGACCCGGTTCGCCGGCTATGCCAGCCCATCGAGAAGTTCACCGAGATGGAGCCGCCGCGGCTGACAGCCAGTCGCCTGCTAAAGTGCAAATTAACATCGTGCAGCAGGGTCCTGTTGCTGTCAGTCACTTCCAGGTAGGCGGCGTCGTTTGCAAGGTCGGCCTCGACAACTGTGATGAGATATCGCGAATGGGTCCAGCCTCGGATGACGAACTTGCAGTTTGTGTTGCTAGGCAGCGACTCATTGGAGTCATTGTACCGAGTTGCGATTTCTATGATAGCATCGCGGGGAGAAATTTCAACGATTTTTGACTCTCTGCTGCAGTAATGCTTGGCGACTGCTGTGCTAACTCTACTACTACTGTTAGTAGTGTAACTGTGTACGCTACCGCATGTAGCAGTTAGTAGCAATAGGCATGCAGCAACAGAACCGGCTGTTTTCGGCATCATTGCGGAAGCTGCGCATAAATTTTATGATTTAATCATAATTTTGAAAGTTGGGAAAATGATGGGAAAATATTAAATATCGATACAATGGGGATAAAAGGAAGGCTAGATTGCCCAGCAAAACAATAATTTTTGTTTCTCAAACCGACAAAGGACCATATATAAAGTTTTTTAAAAACACAAAAATTTAAAATGTTTCATACTTAGTTTATATGAACTAGTTCTAATGTGTAGATAGACAAGGCAGGCAGACAAACAGACAGACAGACAGACAGACAGACAGACAGACAGACAGACAGACAGACAGACAGACAGACAAACAGACAAACAGACAGACATACAGACATACAGACAGACAGACAGACAGACAGACAGACAGACAGACAGACAGACAGACGGACAGACAGACAGACAGACAGACAGAGACAGACAGACAGACAGACAGACAGACAGACAGACAGACAGACAGACAGACAGACAGACAGACAGACAGACAGACAGACAGACAGACAGACAGACAGCTGATTTTCGGCGCCACAATCAAAGTCAATGGAGCTGCAGGGTTCCGACGACTTAGAGGCCCACCGAATCCGGAGGCTACGCGAAACAGGTGAAAAGTCTCCTGTTCTTTACTTCAGTTCATGCATGCAGCTCTGCAATTGCATTTTATAAACATACACACGCGCATTTGCAATTAATTGTACAGGCTAGCTATGAGTACAGAACCTTTAGGCGTTTCTTATCAGTGGAAAATATTTTAACTGCAGAGCGGGTACGTACATGTACGCTTGGCGCTGCACTGCTTGGTGGACACAGTACGCTCTTATGGCTATTAGTCCATAATAAGCTATCTACACAAACCGGATGCTTCGCTTTAAACATTCGTCAAGCAAATAAAAATTTTTAAAGTTGAAATTACAGACAATTATCAAAATGAATGCTTCGGAAGGGGTGGTCGCTGAAGGACGTAAATTGGCTCGGGAGGGGGGCTCGAGGGCGCTTGGGGATTTAGCAGCACCAGGGGATTTAGCACCACGGGATTTAGCACCAGGGGATTTAGCACCAGGGGATTTAGCACCAGGGGAATCAGCACCAGGGGATTTAGCACCAGATGATTCAGCACCACGGGATTCAGCACCAGGGGATTCAGCACCAGGGGATTCAGCACCAGGGAATCAGCACCAGGGGATTTAGCACCAGAGGATTCAGCACCAGGGGATTTAGCACCAGGGGAATCAGCACCAGGGGATTTAGCACCAGGGGAATCAGCACCAGGGGATTAAGCACCAGGAGCGCTGCCCTTGATGACCCAATCGAACCAATAATGTAAATCAGGTGAAAAGTTTTGGAGAATCTCAACTTAGAAATTCAAGCCGATTTTCAAGGCAGATAAATTTTTGGCTGCGAATACTCGAATTTTTAAGAAACTAACCAGAGCTGACTGGCACAATTTCATAGGATTCGTATCATAGGACTAAACAACTTACACTGAGCAAAAAATTACAAAAAAACAGTAATATGCACTACTGACCTACTGAACAACAGTAGCATCAGTAGTCGCAATTTTTCCGTGTGGTAATTGCTAGCGAGCCGGCAAAAACTGATATGATAATTAGAGAATAACTGAAACAATATAACTAAAAGTCTAAAACATTAATAATTACACACGCGTATTAGATTTGGGACAAGCCACTTTACGAGTATAACAACAAAAAATATATTTTTTAATGAATTATTAACAAAGAATTTAATACTATCAAAACCTCTTACCATTTGCCGATCTTAGCCTTACGATAAGAATTGAAAATTGATTGCTTTTGGGAATAGGAACTATACAGTAATATGCATTTAAAAGCAACTACTGTACCTACGGGCTAAGGAGTTATGCAAAAATTTCAATTCAAATGTACGAATAATTGATTCAAAGCAGGAAAAATTTTTATTTTATAGTAATTTACAACTTTGGCAATTGGGCTTATGAACTAAACAAAACAATATCAAAATGAAACTTTCACTATACAACTATTGAAAATACAACGCAGTAAACATGCTGTGCGTCCTAACTTAAAGGAATGGTTAATCTTCACTGCCCCAGATCAAATGCAATTGATTTTTCCTATCTTTGCTGTGTATCTTTTTCCAGTAAATTGACCTCTTAAAAATTAGCCGATCTTTGAGTTTTACGTAATGTTATACATGTACTACACAGGGACTACAGTAGAGTGGTCCTTGGTTACAGCCATAGACAAAATAACGGAGAGCTTGAAAATCAACGTTTTACCAATATAATATTTAGCTATAAGAAGTTGAGGATGTCTCGAAATCAACTGCTCAGCCTGTGCCATAGACAATAGACGGTGTTTTGACCATAGACGGTTTTTTTTACCAAAGATGGTGTTTTGACCATAGACGGTTTTTTTACCATAGACGGTGTTTTGACCATAGACGGTTTTTTTACCATAGATGGTGTTTTGACCATTAGACGGTTTTTTTACCATAGACGGTGTTTTGACCATTAGACGGTTTTTTACCATAGACGGTGTTTTGACCATAGACGAAAGAGGAAACACATGATTTGAATGAACATGATTGGCAGTGCCGCAAAATGAAAATGCTACATGCATGTATTGCTACCAAAACAAAGTTAAGCTGAATACGAGTTGCATTGCACCTAAGACCAATATTTAGGTCAAATTATAGCAAAATATTGCAAGCATTAAACAGCTAACTTGATTCTCACACTATTATAAGCAATATTAGGCTTAATTATTGATAAGAAACAGCTGTTATAAAAGCTGCGCTACTAGAAACTAATTGATTTTTTTGCATATGCAACCTGTCGCCTTCTCACGCCCTAAGCGTACATGAATTTTTTAGGGTCCCAGCATATCATGGGTTTAAAATGGCAGAATGATTTTGATCACTTGGTTTTGTGCCAGTCTGTGTTATCATCAAATTTACGTCGTGATTTTGGCAACCAGAATTTGGGCACTTTCCCCCCATATTTTCGGCTATTCATGTTTCATTTGAAGCATCGATAATATAAATAATGTCATAATTATTATTACTAGAATTGCAGTACTTTTGTAATCTGTAAACATATGGAGGGTTGTAGCCTAGTGGTTAGAGTGAAAGTCGGGGGTTCGATTCTCGACCCACAAGGAACAATTTTTGTGTCCTTGAGCAAGACGCTTAAACTCTGCATTGCTTCAGTTCACCCAGCTGTAAAATGGGTGCCAGCATTAGCTGGGGTAATTGAGGCTGTGTGTGGCGACCCCCCAGTCCTTGGACGCAGTCTTCAGATGCGCCGCGCAATAGCTGCGGCTGAGCTGTCGGTTGCACATCTGCTCATACGCTCGTAAGGGCAGGTGTAATTAATTATTATTATTATATAAAGTCTACAGACTTCCGAAACCTGTGTGGGTCAGATACGTAGGCTCAGCAGTGTAAAATGTGCTAGATATGTTGGTTGTTTATTAAATTTTTTAACTGTTTCACTGATACCAGCTGGCATTCTGGTTTTTGGCATCCGAGTTTGTACCCGGAATTGCACAACCATTGGGTTGGAGCACGCGCATAATTTGGAAGGCACAGCTCGCACTTGCACCGACAGGCCGCGCAGCAGAGTCGAGTCACTGCATGCACATCGCGTCTTCTTGGTGTTCACGTCACGGCCCTTTTGATTGATCACTCTGTGCGGCAGAGAGTCTTCTCTCCTCTCCTCTTCTCTTCTTCTCTTCTCTCCTCTTCTCTTCTCTCCTCTCCTCTCCTCTTCTCTTCTATCCTCTCCTCTCCTCTCATCTCCTCTTCTCTTCTCTTCTATCCTCTCCTCTTCTCTTCTATCCTCTCCTCTTCTCTTCTCTCCTCTCCTCTTCTCTTCTCTCCTCTCCTCTTCTCTTCTCTCCTCTCCTCTTTTCTTCTTCTCTTCTCTCCTCTCCTCTTCTCTTCTATCCTCTCCTCTTCTCTTCTATCCTCTCCTCTTCTCTTCTCTCCTCTCCTCTTCTCTTCTCTCCTCTCCTCTTTTCTTCTTCTCTTCTCTCCTCTCATCTCCTTTCATCTCCTCTTCTCTCCTATCCTCTTCTCTCCTCTCCTCTCCTCTCCTCTCATCCTCTCATCTCCTCTTCTCTCCTATCCTCTTCTCTCCTCTCCTCTCCTCTCCTCTCATCCTCTCATCTCCTCTTCTCTCCTATCCTCTTCTCTCCTCTCCTCTCCTCTCCTCTCATCCTCTCATCTCCTCCACCCAGCCAAAAATGGTACATAATGATAAAATGTAACAAGAACGACAAAAGCAATCGAATTTAGGACAGATTTCACCATCGACAACATCGTATAAGCTCAATAATTTCGGTGCCGATTTCTAATTCGCTAATTATAACAATAATTATAGTATAATAAATGAATAAATGAACTATAATAGTACGAGTAAGTATAGCTAACGCAGGCAGTTGCTTTTATTTGTCAGATATTTTAATAACCAAACGCGCAAAGGTAACACTTAATACGGTATGATAGTAATGAACAATAATGAGTCAAAGAGAAAAACTAGAAAGGACACAAACCGCTCTGTGTGTTACTCACAGTAAGTAGAATATTCCATGCAAAGTGAAACAAAGTGCACAAGAAGCATGGCTCTTAGGATTTGTTCGATAGATTGCTGTTGGGTTAGCGGATTAATAGCAGATAAAGCATGCTGGACACAATTAAGGTGACGGCGATGAAGGGAGATTTTACTGCGCCAGCTCTGTACGGAACTGGGAACAATAATACCAAATATCCGGGTCCAAGAAAGCAAACAATAAAAGGGAGACAAAGGAAAAAGTCGGAACAAAACCCATCGATGGGAAGACAAAAAACAGCGCAAGATAAATTCAACTCAAGGGACCGGGTACTCGGGAGACAAAGCAACGGGGTGAGACAAAATATAGAAATAAAGCATGAACTCAGTCACCAATTATTTCATGTTTTCATATTCCTGGGGACCCATCTTGATAGAGGCAGCTTGGGGCTTCGGTACTTGGTATCTGATGATTTTTGAGTTGGGATCTCCATATGAAGAGTTGGGATCTCTATCTGATGAGTTGGGATCTCCATATGAAGAGTTGGGATCTCTATCTGATGAGTTGGGATCTCCATATGAAGAGTTGGGATCTCTATCTGATGAGTTGGGATCTCCATATGAAGAGTTGGGATCTCCATATGAAGAGTTGGGATCTCTATCTGATGAGTTGGGATCTCCATATGAAGAGTTGGGATCTCTATCTGATGAGTTGGGATCTCCATATGAAGAGTTGGGATCCCCATATGAAGAGTTGGGATCTCCATATGAAGAGTTGGGATCTCTATCTGATGAGTTGGGATCTCCATATGAAGAGTTGGGATCTTTGTATGAAGAGTTGGGATCTTTGTATGAAGAGTTGGGATCTCCATATGAAGAGTTGGGATCTCCATATGAAGAGTTGGGATCTCCATATGAAGAGTTGGGATCCCCATATGAAGAGTTGGGATCTAAATAACCAAAATCCCAACCGAAATCCTCACTCATAAATGCCGACCAGCACCATGAGTCCAACGCCAAGCACGAAGGCCAGCAGCTCCTTGATGGTCTGTCCCAGACTGCTGGGCTGCAGCAGCTCGGGCACCACGGTCACCAGGGCGATGTACACGAAGCCGCCAGCGGTGAAGGGCAGAATCCAGGCCGTGTAGGCCGGGTTGGCGCCGCCGCAGGCCAGGGCGACCACTGTGCCAGCGATGGCCCCGGCGGCAGTCAGCAGCTGCAGGGCCCGCGCCTTCCACACCGGCACGCCCGACTGCAGCAGGATGGCGTAGTCGCCGATCTCGTGTGGCACCTCGTGGAACAGAATGGTAGCCGTGGTCACCAGGCCGACGCTGCGGCCGAGGGCGAAGGAGGCCCCGATGGCGAGGCCGTCAGTGAAGTTGTGCATGCAGTCGGCCAGGAGGTTCAGGTAGCCGGCCAGCTTCACCTCCTGCTGCTGCTGCGGCGGCTCGGCTGGGGCCGGCTCTGCGGCGGTCGGGTAGGGGACGGCTCTTCATGGACTGCCAAAGGGGACGGCTCTTCATGGACTGCCTAAGGGAACGGCTCTTCATGGACTGCCTAAGGGAACGGCTCTTCATGGACTGCCAAAGGGGACGGCTCTTCATGGACTGCCAAAGGGGACGGCTCGTCATGGACTGCCTAAGGGGACGGCTCTTCATGGACTGCCTAAGGGAACGGCTCTTCATGGACTGCCAAAGGGGACGGCTCTTCATGGACTGCCTAAGGGCAATTCTTATCTACTCGTATTAAAACACAGGGATCGAAAAACTAATTTTACCTCAAAGGCCAGAAAGAGAATACTGTGCATGACTGCGGGACAGAAGATGGGAGACAGAGATGGGAGATGGTCAGAGGGAATAGAGGAAATAGAATAGAGATAGAAGAAAGGAGAGGCGAGGGAATAAAGGAGAAGAGGAGAGGGGAGGAGAGGAGAGGAGAGAAGAGGAGAGGAGAGAAGAGGAGAGGAGAGAAGAGAAGAGGAGAGGAGAGGAGAGAGGAGAGGAGAGAAGAGGAGAGGAGAGGAGAGGAGGGAGGAGAGGAGAGAAAAGGAGAGAGGAGAGGAGAGGAGAGGAGAGGAGAGATTATAAGAGAGGGGAGCTGAGAAGAGCTGCAAACCTTGAGCGGGCCGAATTGCCATTGTGAGGTTACAAAGGAACTGAGACCGAGGGCCGGAATTTTGCATTAAAAAAGCAAGTTTTAAATACCTACCGTCAGCCTTCTTGGTCTGCTTCTTGGCGTCTTGCTGCTGTTTCTTAGAAACCACAGCCGAATCGCCGTCGTCTTTTTTGTGCTGCGCGGCGGCCGCTTTAGTTGGCGGTTTCGAATCCTGGCCATCGTCTTCAGCAACGGCTGGGTGCGAATGCGAGTGGCCATGGCCGGCCGTCCGCATGGCTTTCTCGGCCAGCAGGAAGGCCATGATGCCGGCCACAACCCATAAGCCGACCTGCATGTGGTGCGAGTGCGAATGGCCGTGACCGCCGGCGTCTCCGTGTGAGTGCGAGTGCGAGTGGGTGTGACTGTCACCTGTCACAGGGGGGAGCGGTGGAAATGAGCGATGTTGACCGTTGACCTTCAAAGCCTCTGAAAATCTACTGTAGCTCAATCCATGACTTAAGAAGCCTCTGAAAATCCAGCTCAGCCCATGACTTGAGAAGCCTCTGAAAATCCAGCTCAATCAATGACTTGAGAAGCCTCTGAAAATCAAGCTCAGCCCATGAATTGAGAAGCCTCTGAAAATCCAGCTCAGCCCATGACTTGAGAAGCCCCTGAAAATCCAGCTCAGCCCATGACTTGAGAAGCCCCTGAAAATCCAGCTCAGCCCATGACTTGAGAAGCCTCTGAAAATCCAGCTCAGCCCATGACTTGAGAAGCCTCTGAAAATCCAGCTCAATCTGACTTGAGAAGCCTCTGAAAATCCAGCTCAATCTGACTTGAGAAGCCCCTGAAAATCCAGCTCAGTCCATTCAGATTCAGAAGTAGACAAAAGCCACATGCATTACCATCAGCGCTAGGCTCGTGCGGATCGATAGCATGCGGAATCAGATGCAGGAACGCGTCGCCAAGCAGGCCTCCACTGGCGAAGCTAAGCAGCAGGTGCAGCAGCGGCTTGTGCTGGTCGGTGTTCTCCACCCGGATGAGGTACAGGATGGCGTAGGGCACGAGGCTGATGAGCAGGGTGCTGGACAGGGCCTGGAACCACAGCTGCCAGCCAGCCAGCCGGATCGGTTCCGCTTTGTCCCAGTCGACGCTGGACTTCGGGCTGTCACCGTCGTGACTGTGACTGTGACCTCCATGGCTGTGACCGTGACCTCCATGGCTGTGTCCATGACCTCCATGGCTGTGACCATGACCTCCATGGCTGTGACCATGACCTCCATGGCTGTGACCATGACCTCCATGACTGTGATCATGGTCATGATCATGATCGTCTTCAAAGTCATGACTAAAATGATTTTAGGTTTTAGAAACTGATTTTAGAAACTTTGAAAGTGACAACTTTGGTAAAATATATTCATATGAATACAAATTGAGATAGACTGACATATGAAAAAACTTCTATAGAGATACTTGAACATATTTATAGGACATAGTTCTTCAAGTATATAAGAAAGTGTATCTAGAGTTATTTTTTACCAATATAATAACAAATTCTAAAATAGATACTATCATTCAACATCAAACCCCAAGAATAAGCTTAATGTTACAAGTAGCTATATGATCCCTATTGTTACAAAAGCATTATAAGCTGGAAAAGGATAAAGTCAATAAATAAAAAGTGTATCCTACCTATCTTTGAACCCTAAAAAGTTTGAAAACAAATATTAATTTATATTAATTTTATTTAAGAACAAAAAGTGACATACATTTACATGATAACATAATTAGGTATTGGATTTTTTGTATTTTAGTTTCATTTTATAATTTTTATTCTACCTATAAAAAGTTGTCACTTTTTCAAAGTCTCTAAAATCATAGTGAAGTCATTAGGCCTACTATGATATTACACCTATGTCAATTATTAATGGCATATTGTTTGTTCTAACTAAATAGGTTTCATAGCCTAAGTCATCAATTTCCTTAATTTCTTAGAAACTATTAGGATATATAATCATATATTTAGACATAAGACAATAAGACCTAAGCCTGAGACTAAAACTAAGACTACTAATTAAGCAATAGGTCTAGGAGAGTTTATTAAATTTCTAAAAATTATATCTAGGCCTATTATTTTAGTTTCTAATTTAAGTTTAAGACTAATAATAAGAAAGTAATGCCAACTAACAATAGTTAGGCATTATTATAAAGCAATTTTAATATATGTAACTTATCTTGGAATAAGCTTTAGGTTTATAAATGCTATATTACTTTCACCTATGACAATAATGCATTATACATAACTTACTTACTTACATAAGCCTTAGACATTTAGAATTAGAAGTTTCTATCTAAACAATGAGATATGTTACAATAAAAAATAAATACTTGTTAAACTGATCATTAGCTTATAATATTATCTTTTTATGTATTATAAGCTAAATAACATGAGTACAACATACAACTAAATGTTGTACTCATCCATGCCAAGCAAAGATAAAGAATTCAAAATAAATAAGCTACATTCAGATGCATTGAAAATTAAGTCTTACCATCGAACGATTGTTAGCAGGAGACACGACAATATAAGCATAGAAAAAAGTGAACAAAACCATATTCTTGTCATATTTGGGGCTTAGTCTTTTATCGATTTTTGATCGTTCAGAGTAAGGTTAATCTCGTTCTTTATCTTTTGTTTCATAGGATCAATGTAACATATCTGCGTATGTAATTTAAAAGTAAATAATTTCGTATTTACTCTTATCAGGTTGTATTGGTATTATAGTATTTATATTGTATTTATCTCACTGTACTTTTTACTGTATGTAATTTATGTTATTTTGCAAGATAATTTTATAATGAAACTTTTGTTTTAATGACTGATAAGTAACCAATATAAATATAAATCATCGATTGTTAATAAGAGTTCGCGCTCTGACTTGGCACTCTCGACGGCTGAAAGTTCAAGTGTTAGTATCGGCGATTCATTTCGTTACATCAATTATAATTGAAATATTTAACACGTTGACTTAAGCAGGCTTTAACAAAGTATATAAAACCCGAAAATAATATGGATATAAGCAGTCAAAAATAAAAAAATTATCAATAAGTTAAAGAAAACAAGCGATACTAAACATTAGTTTGATTAAATTTAATTACAAGCCCGAGATTGTACGTAAGTATAGGGTGCAATCGAGTAGCTTAGGATTATAGAACTGGCTTTGAGATCATTGGCGATAGCCGATCATACTGATCGTATCTCCAGTTTGGCATCGACCTGATTCGTAGCAGAAAGCTATCGTAACGGGACACATGCAGGAGCGGCGCGCGCCCTAGCGTATCGCTGGGACAGCTCGACAGGAACAGGACCCCAGGGCAGGGTGCCATGCATGGCTTCCCCCTCAGTCGTAGCTAAAAAAATTGGGTCATATTTTTTTGGCACGTGTAACTTGGAAGGTCTATTTTCTAGTACGTATTGGCTGAAGTAGCTTAAATTGGTGTTTTTGTCCCCCACCCATCTACATGTATTGTCGGGTCCGCCCCAGCCTGGGGCCTAGAGCACAACAGATGGAGGTCCGATATAGGCCGTTCTATTTGATAAAATAAATCCAGAATACACTTTGAACTGCAGGGTTCGTCCGTCGGCCATCTGTATAAAAGGAAAAAAGCATGCAGAATTGAGTAAAATAATTGTGTTTAAATGTATAAAAACTTGCATGCTAAGCCCTAGCAGTGTACATGAATAAAAATAATTTTAAAATACATGTAGATATGCTAAAGTGTAAACAACATGTATTCGATAGACTGGCGCTCTTAATTATCTGGATATTCTCTCGTCTCTTGTTAAAAAACCCTATATGCATTTCAGTCACGACTCTTCTAGCCCTCAGAATTGAGCCCATATTAAAAAACCATGCAAACCCAAATTAAAATTTGAACATTAGACTTCTCAGTAAATATTTTGTTCTTCGAAACAAAACTTTCTCCAACGAAGAACTCTACTCAAAATACGAACAATTTCTTTGCTGATCCAAATATAAATGTAAATAAAACTCTCGCGCCGCAGCTCCTGGGTTCGATTCCGCATATACATGTATTTGGGGCTCCGGCAGAAAATTGACGTGAAGACCAGGGCAATTCTCGCTCATTAGGGCCAGCTCCAATTGTTAACAGATTGCGAAAAGGACTGATGATGAGAGTCAGCACCACTCGCACCATAGTCACTTTACATACCGTGTGAGTGTGTGAGCATACTTGCGTATCCTGGAGTGCTCAAGGGTCAGACGGATTGGACATGACTGCTCACCTGCTCATTGTCGCCTTTATTTGCAGCAGGGCTCACGAAATGACCAAACATATGTGTACATGTAGTGTTCAGTTTGGTGCAACACCAATCCCACACAGTCCCAGGTCAGTGCCCCACATCCCACACAGTCCCAGGTCAGTGCCCCACATCCCACACAGTCCCAGCTCAGTGCTTCACATCTCACACAGTCCCAGCTCAGTGCCCCACATCCCACACAGTCCCAGCTCAGTGCTTCACATCCCACACAGTTGAATGTCAGTTGCCCAGTCCTCAATGTCACGATTATCTCACAGTTATCTCGAAAGAATTGTATCGTTTTTTTAACCTTAACCTCCGCCATTTTATTACACCAATTCGAATTCATCATGAGCGGTTTAAAACTGTACAGCTTCAGTTCGGTTATCAGATTTCAACTGCAGTACAATGTGTCACTATGAACTATGGGTCCTGTCTTATCTTATACACGTCCAGCCTTAAGTCAATCTGATAACTACGAGAGTAATTAAGTAAACTTTGACGTCTCGTAAACTGCAAGCAAAATTATTTCAGCAATTTCAAAAAAATCAGAATGTAACGACGTAAATTATTGTGAAACTAGCGAAACCGCCCTAGCAAGATCAAGATTTACAGTTTCATTTGCCAAAACATGGACAAAAAGGCCACAGTGTGACAGACTTTCAATGAATGAAGTCACGAGGGATGTAAGTTCAGTTAAAGACCCATTAATTTAGCAGAAGCAAACGCAATTTCGAGGAGATAACAATAATTCGATTAGAACACAGAAACCTCACTGAGTTTGGTCAGTACCTTTGTTTATATTTCCTTCCTTTGAAGCAATTGTATACCTACTGAAGCAGCAGATAAGACGGCACAACTTTAAAAGCCCACCAGTCTAGTTAGGAACACGTGACCAAGCCATCAGCAATGCCAAGTCCAGTTTTCTCGCTGATCTCTCTGCTCCTGCTGAGCAGCTCCTGCAGTTTCTGTAGCGCTAGCGCGAGTCAGTTCTGCACCAACACTGACTGCAACTCGCTGAGCGCCAACCTGTTGCTACACCTGAACTGGAGCGTCAACCCGTGCGATGACTTCTACGAGTTCGCGTGCGGCGGCTTCCAGAGGCAGGTTCGCTACGACATCAACGACTACGAGTCTGAGGCCTACACTGACGCGCCAAGGCGCATGACGTTGGAAATTGAGAACCGACTTCACGAAATTCTAATCGACAGCAGTTTAGACAAGCCGTCTGGTGAGCGAAGCCTGCGGGACGCAGTTCGACTGACCAGGGCATTGTACAAGAACTGTCTGCGGTGGGGCACAGCGAGGTCTGCGCTACCTAGAGATCCGGAGTCGCAGCTCGGTACAGCCATCACAGATATGAATATGCTTCTGGAACACCTACTCGGCAACAGCATGAAGTTGCTTGAGATGTCACTGGAACAGCTTCTGGCTCGAACAGCGGCAATGGGACTCGGTACTGTTTTTGACATCAGTGTGTCGGAAGAACTCGGCAACTTAGGGTCGTTTAACTTTTCTTCACAAGAATACGCCAACGCCCCCAAACTGAACCTAGTGGTGAGCACCTTCAACTTTACCGCGGATTCTTCTTACTGGTCACCTATGCTGGGCTTTTTAACACTGAATAATGTGTCGCTTTCCGAAGCGATCAACAATAGTTCGGCTCTCGGAGCTGAGACTGAATACGTGATGGCTACAATCGCAGGTGAAGTTAAAGCAATCGTGGAGTCAACGCAGAATCTTAGTAAGCCTTTTAATGGCAGTTTAAATGCCTTGGAATTGGAGCTCCGTTCCGCGGTGTCCGGATTCAATCTGTCTCTGTTTCTACACGAGCTTCGGCCTAACGGCGTGAACAAAAGCACCATGGTTGAGGTCGACAACATGCCAATGCTGAAGGCTCTGCTCAACTACTTTAGTGTGGGGAAGGTGATCAACAATGGCCCTGATGCGCCTACGGACTCAACTTTGGAGATGCGACGGGTACAGCGGAACAAGTTTTTAACTCTTGACGCCATGCTAGAGTTCGTGGATATTCTGCCAGTGCTTTCGCCTGCACTGAAGCCTGGCACGGGTTCGCTGTCGTTAAAGGAGCGCATCAGCGGAGGCCAGTGCCTGGAATTTACACTGCGGCTGATGGAACCGGCCCTCGTCTGGCTCTATCGGCAGCGCTTCCATCCGACAAAGCTGAACGTCCTTGAGAAAGTGATTGAAACTATGAAAGTAGCCTTTGTAAACCGAATGGTTGATCAGAATTGGATCACAGAGGCGGACAAGGCTAAGATGGTCGATAAAGTGATCGACATGCGGTATAATGTGGGGCATCAGGAGCTCACCGATAAACAACTGGCTAGTTTCTATAGGAGCACATCTGCTAAGCTGCGGGGGTCAGCAGTGCAGTCGTTCAGCTTCACACTCGGCTTAGCAATGAAAGCAAATGCAAAGCGGCATCTTGACCTTTTGACCAACAATCCAATAATTAAGCCATCAATGGTTGATATCGAGCATACTTTTACTGTGAATGCTTACTATGCAATTGACAGCAATAGTTTGTGGTTTCCTCTCGCCATCCTGACGCCTCCGATCTACGCAGCGAGCTACCCGGACTTTGCTGTCTATGGCGCATTCGGGTCTCTGGTCGGCCACGAAATCGGACACGGATTCGCTGAACAATGGATCAACGATGCGTCATCGGAGGAGCAGAGCACATTCATGCAGCTCGAGACAGACACTCAGGCCAGCTATCAGGAACGAGTGCAGTGCATGCGACGCGAGCTCTCTGAACTCAAACAGGATAGCTGCTGGAATGAGACTCTGGCCGAAGACATTGCGGACAGTGTGGGTTTGAGCGCCGCCTACAGGGCCTACACTATGGGCAGGTCAGCTGAAACCGATCTACTGCCAAAGGGACTATTTGATCCTTTTGACATCGCTTCATTACTGAGCTGCCGTTTCGATCTTGACGGCCGGTTGAGCTGGCAGCGCCAGCAGCTGGATCGGCTCTTCTTTGTCATGGCTGCTCAGCCCTATTGCACCAAAGCCAACTCGCAGGGCATGGCAGAATCATTTCGCAGCGGCGATCACTCCTCTGGGCCGGTTCGCGTCAAAGCTATGATGCGCAGCTCGTCGGACTTTGCGCGCACTTTTCAGTGTCCGTCGGCGAGTCGCATGAATCCATCAGTGAAGTGCGTATTTTGGTGACTAACGAGTGCAGGTACCGTTTGACGTTCCGCTGTGTGAGATTAGCTCTGAGATCTAGTTTAGTGATAATGATCATGTTTATCTGGATAAAAATTAGACTGTACGACTGAGATTGTGTTCTACGAGTGAGGCATGTCTATCTTGATGCTTGTTGATGAGTTATCCCAATAACATCATAAATTTGAGGACAGTTGTTCTTTTCACAATTGTTGCAACCGAAGCGAGCGAATGCGTTTGCAAACAAAAATATACCAAAATACGCAAAGGACTTTTTATTTATTTTATTAAAGGCAGGGGGCTCTCTGCACCATAGGCGCACTTTAGGCGACATTTTCACACAACCGACGAGAGGCATTACTGCCCATTCCGCCGACTCCCCTGAGCAGGCACACAAGCGCGCGGATACGTACGCAGGCACACACTCACACAGGAGTGTACAGCGGCCCTGACTTTATTTATTAGACATGTGAACTTTACTGTGCCTTGGGGGTTGGTCCCTCAAGGGCGGTAACTGCACGAGCAGAGCCAAGCCGAGATTTCAGTTTAGCCCCAAATTAATGTGACTGCACTTGGAATCGAGCCTGGGCCGCTGGCACACCAGAGCGCCGCGCCAGACCACTGGGCTGCGGCCCCCCATGAAAACGAATTCAATTGACTTCAAGTCACCAGTTGTGACCTTCATAAATTTCCATAAATCCCTGCATTGATGGATTGGACAGGGATGCAGGTGACGAGCCCAGGTGGGATCGCCCCCTCCCCTTACTAGCTCCGTTAGCTCCGTGTACTCGTAACCGGTTGAAGCCGTCTGCCCTACTCCTGCTCCCAGGATAGTTCCCATTTCCTCCTTTTCCTGCCCGCTAAAGAAGCAGAACAGCAGGAGCTGACGAAAGGAAGAGCAAGTCAGAATTAGCGCACACTTTTCAATCCCAGCTGATCGAACTGGCTACTTGCGCCCCTATCCTCTCTGTCTCTCTCTTTCCGTCTATTTTTAATCCGATCTTCATCGACCTATTTCGAGCAGTCTCGATCCCGCGACCACCACCCCAAACTCTCCCTTCTCCTATTCGGTCTGGAAGGCAGAGTGAAGTTGTTTGATGAGCTCATTTGAGCAAACCGGCGGGTAGTGATTAGCTAAGCCGGGGGTGGGGGGGGGTTGATGCAATCCGGACTTCACACCGAGAAGCTAGACTCATTTTTAAGCAACGAGCAATACTAGTACGTCGAGAAATTTCCCATGACAACCCATTAACGTCGCCATGCAGTGTAGCTAGAAATTCACCAACCGAAGGTCATTGAAATAATCGTATTAATCAAACTGATGAGACTCGACATCTTTGCTCAAGACCTAATCAAACTTCTGAGCTGATGGAAAGCAACAAATCGCCGGATGCATTCAGACAGTTGCTACCGGAAATTTCCGTTGAATTTTGCTCCTCGAAAGTGGTTGAAGCGGTAAGTTCTGCTCGCTGATGTTCTCTTTAGCGACGTCTTCCTGTGATTATTCTACGAACTGCGCTTTGTTACGTCCAGACCTGCTCCGATCGGAGCGACGAAGATGAAGCTACGCAACAGCTGCAGTCAAGTCGTTCGCCTGGCGCCGGCAGTGAGCAAAGCTGGAGTGAGGACTTTACTGGACTTGTGAGTGGGTTGAATAATTGACAAAAAAGGACAAGCACTGTGTTGTGAGGTGTGTCCGGAAACTTTAACTTGTTGCAAGTCAGCTTATCGAGTGACGTCCAAAACTATGGTTGCGTGTGTTAGGATGGCTTGATGCGTCGGTGTCAGGTTCTGATGCCGGTGTTCACCAGTAAGTTGTTCCGCAGGTCGAGTATTGCTCAAACCAATTTTTAGACGAGTTACAAGTAACCCGGAGCTACAATCGTTTATGTGAGCCGGTCTTCTGCTATGATCACGACTCGCTATGATTCCTCCTGATAGTAGTATGATTAGAGAATTTTGGAGAAGTTTTGAGCAGCGCTGTCGCTTTATCAAACAAAGCAAAGGTCAGGGAGTGGTGGTTGAGTATCTCGCGCGAATTAAAACGCTGTTCAATCTGCGGCAGAATTGGCTACTAAAAAATTGGATTTTATCTAAGAACTAGGCCTTTCAACCAGCACGCAGACTGCCTTCAGTCCCTCTTTCCCTGTTTGTTTCAAACGGGGGCATTCGAAGTATTGCAGCTGTGATTAGCGCGTACACTATATAATCAGAAGCGTCTGTTCCCCCCCCCCTATTGCATTGCCTTTGAGCAAGCGAATTCTCTCTAGCCATTCAGAGGCGCTGAGAAAGCTGCACTCGGTTTAGAAACGAAGCTACAAAATCTTATCTGACACTCAAGCTTGTGCGCCCGTCCCGCACTTTTCCCTCCCAGCTCGACTCCCTCTGGCCATCGAGTTGTCATATTTCCTTTGCTTAGAGCAGAGAGTCGGGTAGAGAGACACAAGTCCCGTAGATACGCTTACATTGGAAATGGCCCTAGAAAAAGAGAGAGGGAGAGAGAGATAAAGGCAGTCAAGACTCGAACCAAGCCAGAATCGGGCATGTCGTCAAACCGGCCATTGTCGGGACAGCATTCGAAAGAAGCGGACAAAGTACCCGGGGACGATGGATCCGCGGAAGGGAATGTGAGAAAGAGCAGCGGCCTGTTCCAGAAGATTATTGATGGCAGAAGTTCAGCTGCTAGAAGGCCGAGAAAATGGCTGTCGACGGTTGAGCCGCCTAGACTGGAAGCTCTGGATATCGGGGTGAGTTCTGTTCGGCTAGCCGAAAAATAGATAGAAATTTTGGCGAAAATGCGATCAAAATTGGTGAAGAATTGCTCTCTCTAGAGCGTTATGGACATACAAATCTTAGAGATTTAGTATATTTGGATGTCTATGCCTATTATCAGGTCCGATTGATAATGGAATAATGAACTGAGGAGCGTCGGGCACCAATAAACTGGGGACTGTGGGGTGAGGGGGGCACCAATAAATTGGGGACTGCAGGGTGAGGGGTGTCGGGCACCAATAAACTGGGGACTGTGGGGTGAGGGATGTCGGGCACCAATAAACTGGGGACTGTGGGGTGAGGGGTGTCGGGCACCAATAAACTGGGGAATGTGGGGTGAGGGGTGTCGGGCACCAATAAACTGGGGAATGTGGGGTGAGGGGTGTCGGGCACCAATAAACTGGGGACTGTGGGGTGAGGGGTGTCGGGCACCAATAAACTGTGGGGTGAGGGGTGTCGGGCACCAATAAACTGGGGAATGTGGGGTGAGGGGTGTCGGGCACCAATAAACTGGGGACTTGTGGGGTGAGGGGTGTCGGACACCAATAAACTGTGGGGTGAGGGGTGTCGGGCACCAAATAAACTGTGGGGTGAGGGGTGTCGGGCACCAATAAACTGGGGAATGTGGGGTGAGGGGTATCGGGCACCAATAAACTGGGGACTGTGGGATGAAGGGTGTCGGGCACCAATAAACTGGGGAATGTGGGGTGAGGGGTATCGGGCATCAATAAAATGGTGATTAGTGCTAAAGACAGGAGACGGTTGTGGGATGTAGAAAACCCTTTAAGATATTTTCAAGGTCAAGTGCAAAATGAATACTATTTACAAGCATAGGTTGCTTAAAAGGGGCACAAGACTGAAACTGAACGGCCAGTATTAGTCACCCAATTCAAGGTCAAAATAAGTCACGTGATGCAAAACTTAAGTGAATAAAAAGTCGCAGAAGTTTATTTAGTTGTTTAGTGGATAAATCTAAAAGTCGCTTGATGGATAATCAGGTCGCTTGATGTCTTATCTAAAAGCTGAGGAATCTCTGTAATGATATGCAGGGTGTTTTGTAATCAGTTCATTGGCTACAGATTCTACAAAAACGCAAATCCATAAATAAGCTTCCATCAATCCAATTGGCTCTCGAATATAAATTCAAAACTCCAATGCGCGTAATTTATTAGCTTCATCAACTCTCATTTACCTTAAGTCTCCCAAGAACAACGCTAGCCCCATTTTGAACCCATAAGTATTGAGATATCAAGCAGGCTGCAATGGACAGAGCTTGGCAAATCAGGCAACGGACCAGCAGCGATTCAAGCCAGCTGGTGCTGCAGAAATCGAAACGACGGCAACAGCAGCAGCAGCAAAAGCAGAGGAGGTACTATCGATTTCCAGCATCTCCTGCTCTCGGTGACACTCCATCGCCTTTGCTGCTCGACTCTCAGGTGCGTCTGGGATGCTTCCTAAGTCAGACACTGGAAGCATCTGAGATATGGCTTCCCTTCAGTGACTTGAAAAATATTTTTTACTCTGGCAAAGCAGAGAATGACAGGGCAAATTCGGACTATGAGGTGCATCGAATGCTATAAGGACTTTGGGGAGTTATTTTTCAGGGGGGTTGTAGCTAGTAATTAGAGCGTCGGACTCACGACTTGAAGGTCGGGGTTCGATTCTTGGCCCACTCGGAACAATTCGTGTCCTTGAGCAAGACACTCAACTCTGCATTGCTTCAGCTCACCCAGCTGTAAAATGGATGCCAGCATTAGCTGGGGTAATTGAGGGTGCGTGTGGCGAACCCCCAGTCCTTGGACTGAACAGCCGTACTCGTATGCTTCAGATGCGCCGCGCAATAGCTGCGGCTGAGCCTTGACTTACTTTGACTTAGCTGCAGGGCTGTCCCGAAGGGGACACAGCGGGAAGGCGCGGGCGCCCATTCCGCTAGTCCCTGAACGGCCGGCTGAGCTGTCGGTTGCACATCTGGCCATTAGGACCAGGTGTAGTAAATTATTATGAATATTACCAGGGGCGTCGCCATAGATTTTATGGTGAGGGGGACATGTACATTCATGTTCATAGATGTACATTATTGTGAGAATCGGTGTTCTCAGAGCTTATTTTGGCGCCGCAGGCACCATTTTAGCGCCACGGGCACTCATTTTAGCGCCGCAGGCACTCATTTTAGCGCCGCAGCCACCATTTTAGCGCCGCAGGCACTCATTTTAGCGCCGCAGGCACTCATTTTAGCGCCGCAGGCACCATTTTAGCGCCGCAGGCACTCATTTTAGCGCCGCAGGCACTCATTTTAGCGCCGCAGCCACCATTTTAGCGCCGCAGGCACTCATTTTAGCGCCGCAGGCACTCATTTTAGCGCCGCAGGCACCATTTTAGCGCCGCAGGCACTCATTTTAGCGCCGCAGGCACTCATTTTAGCGCCGCAGGCACTCATTTTAGCGCCGCAGGAACTCATTTTAGCGCCGCAGGAACTCATTTTAGCGCCGCAGCCACCATTTTAGCGCCGCAGGCACTCATTTTAGCGCCGCAGGCACTCATTTTAGCGCCGCAGGCACCATTTTAGCGCCGCAGGCACTCATTTTAGCGCCGCAGGCACTCATTTTAGCGCCGCAGGAACTCATTTTAGCGCCGCAGGAACTCATTTTAGCGCCGCAGGCACTCATTTTAGCACCGCAGGCACTCATTTTAGCGCCGCAGGCACTCATTTTAGCGCCGCAGGAACTCCTTTTAGCGCCGCAGGCACTCATTTTGGCGCCACGGGCACTCATTTTAGCGCCGCAGGCACTCATTTTTGCGCCGCAGGCACTCATTTTAGCGCCGCAGGCACTAATTTTAGCGCCGCAGGAACTCCTTTTAGCGCCGCAGGCACTCATTTTAGCGCCGCAGGCACTCATTTTAGCATTGCAGGCACTCATTTTAGCGCCGCAGGCACTCATTTTAGCGCCGCAGGCACTCATTTTAGCGCCGCAGGAACTCCTTTTAGCGCCGCAGGCACTTATTTTAGCGCCGCAGGAACTCATTTTAGCGCCGCAGGCACTCATTTTAGCGCCGCAGGCACTCATTTTAGCGCCGCAGGAACTCCTTTTAGCGCCGCAGGCACTCATTTTGGCGCCACGGGCACTCATTTTAGCGCAGCAGGCACTCATTTTGGCGCCACGGGCACTCATTTTAGCGCCGCAGGCACTCATTTTAGCGCCGCAGGCACTCATTTTAGCACCACAGGCACTCATTTTAACGCTGCAGCCACCATTTTAGCGCCGCAGGCACTCATTTTAGCGCCGCAGGCGCTTTGTTTTGTCGCCCTGAAGCAAAATTATTGATTTCCACAACAGTTCAACAAAGGTGGGGTGAGGTGGACAAAGCATTGGCAAGTCCCCCCATAATTTTTACTCGGGCGGAAATATCCCACCGGTGGCGACGCCCCTGAATATTACCCTGATCACACGCACAAGCACACAGGCCGCAGACTGCAGGAGTCACTGAGCAATGCGGAACGGAACCCCCCCCCCCAGTGTTTCGGTGAGAGGGTCAAAATGTCAAGAGCATGCAAATTAGTTTAAAACTTCCTACGCTCTGAGAGTTTCCCTTTAGGATTAATATTTCTCCCAATGCTTATCTCAGAGGTGCAAAACAGAACATGCATGCCTCAACTAAGGTAAGAAAAGCACTGATAACAAGGTAACTAATGTAATTATAGTGCCAGTGCCCAATTAGCGGCTGCAATTAGGCTCGAGACTTGACCCGAGGCCCGGATTGCCAGATTCGTGCGGTCAGGCGCAAGGGTTCAAAACCCCCCTCTACCTATCTGTCTTTTTAAGAGTATTTTTCCCGCTGTCGAATGAAGATGCACGCGGAATTAGTTTGTACTTCTCCGGTGCAGCCTGACTTAGATAGATAGATAGATAGTAGATAGCGAGAAAGAGCGAGCGAAGCGAGAAAGAGCGAGCGAAGCGAGCTCTTTCGAGCTTGCTTGCCGCAGCCAATCAAGCTGAAAGCACGCACACAAGATCACCGGAAACGATTAAGGCAGCTGGAAAGCCAATGGGCGCGGTAAGCGCTTTTATCCAGAGGAACTACCTGCTAGAACCAGCCATGCCGAACGAAAATCAGACTACTCAAGTAGTGCAAAAGAGTACGTGCAACTACCGAGAAATCTAATTTTCGTAACCGCTCCGGTGCAGGTCCTGGCTATAGATAGTAGATAGCGAGAAAGAGCGAGCGAAGCGAGCTCTTTAGAGCTTGCTTGCCGCAGCCAATCAAGCTGAAAGCACGCACACAAGATCACCGGAAACGATTAATAGATAGATAGATAGATAGATAGATAGATAGATAGATAGATAGATAGATAGATAGATAGATAGATAGATAGATAGATAGATAGATAGATAGATAGATAGATAGATAGATAGATAGATAGATAGATAGATAGATAGATAGATAGATAGATAGATAGATAGATAGATAGATAGATAGATAGATAGATAGATAGATAGATAGATAGAAAGAAAGATAGATAGATAGATAGATAGACAGATAGATAGATAGATAGACAGATAGATAGATAGATAGATAGATAGATAGATAGATAGATAGATAGATAGATAGATAGATAGAAAGATAGATAGATAGATAGATAGACAGATAGATAGATAGATAGACAGATAGATAGATAGATAGATAGATAGATAGATAGATAGATAGATAGATAGATAGATAGATAGATAGATAGATACAGACAGGTCATCAACATGCTACTACCAGTAGCTGCAGGTGAGCGGCGCCGCAGCGGCAATTCCAAGCAGCCCCTCCCTCCCCGCAGAACTCCAAAGCTGGGTGCTCATCAACCGCAGTCGCCGGGCACTTCGCCAGACGGAATTCGTCCGACATTGCCAGCGCTTCGGCCGACATTAACAGCGAGGAGGAGCCGGACGATGACGTCGATATCGACGATCCGGAGGTCGCCGGTGGCAGTCGCCGCGGCCGGGGGAAGCAGCGCTTTGCCGTCCGCCGATTTCTGCTGGACAACTTCCGCCCGTCCTCCTCCTTGGCGAAGGCGAGGTGCCAAGCGTCGCTGTCAGCTGAGGACAGCGCCGCCGGCCAGTCGCTGCAGCCGCCAGAGGACGAGAAGCGGCCGAAAAGTCCTGTCGGCGGGCTGGTCAGCCGGCTGAGGAACCTCACGGGTGACAGGCGCAGCAGCAGCGGCGCACTGGCGGCCGACGCGACCGTTGGAGTTGCCTCGCCGAGAGGGCCGCGGCACCCCAGCCAGATTCCGCTGGACAGGGCGTACGCGGCCGACGGAGTGACACCTGGCAGCAGCGGTGGTGGCGGCGGCGTCGGCGGTTCGACATGGGGCCGCTTTCTCACCGTGGACAGCGAAGACAGGCAGACCAACAGGCTCAGGAAGGTGGGGATGAGACTGCTATCGCTGCTTGCATGTCACTCTTCATCTGTCACTCCTCACCCGTCACTCCTCACCCGTCACTCCTCACCCGTCACTCCTCATCCATCACTCCTCACCCGTCACTTCTCACCTGTCACTCCTGACCCGTCACTCCTGACCCGTCACTCCTGACCCGTCACTCCTCACAGGTCACTCCTCACCCGTCACTCCTCATCCATCACTCCTCACCCGTCACTCCTCACCCGTCACTCCTCACCCGTCACTCCTCACCCGTCACTCCTCATCCATCACTCCTCACCCGTCACTCCTCAACCGTCACTCCTCACCCGTCACTCCTCATCCATCACTTCTCACCCGTCACTCCTTCTCAGTTGCCACACCAACAGATGAAACCAACTCCAACTTCAACTTCAACTTTCAGAGCTCCTGCCCCCCCGGACAAGCTGCAACAGTTCAAGAACGACACAGAGACCTGTTCAGCAGCCTGGTGCAATGTGAGTAGCACCAGTTTGGGCGTTGCCTGCTCACGCTAGGCCCAGCCGCGCACTTGCACTTTTCTAGTCAAAAGGATTTATTCATAATCGCTTACAATGTGAAATATTGAATCTCCATACGCTCATAATTCACTATTCTCTCCTCACTGCACTGCACGTTCATCTCTACCCCCCTCTCTCTCTCTCCCTCGAAGTACAGAGTTTCACTCTCCGCTTTCCCCTCTGACTGCCACAGCGGCTCCCCTGCCACAAGCTGACCCGGGCGACGCGGCATTCACTGGCTGTACAGGGCGGCTGGCTCTGTCCCAGCCAGAAATCCCTCCGCTGCACTCCCTGGTCTCCTCTTCCTCTCCCTGTTCCCTCAACTGACCGGCTGTACATCCAGACCTCTCCCCCTGGCCTGGCCTTCTCCTCTCGACTCGGATCCCATTAAAGCTGCCCCGATTCCCACTAGCTGGTGGCAGCGATTTCCTTGAAGCGCGGAACAGTCTCGAAAACCAGGTTGCTTGGGCGGTTCTCAAACTCAATCTGTGCAACTCAAGTCTGCGGTGAAGCCTGGGATACAAAGGTAAAATAGATAAACTAAATTTCCACAACTCTTTTATTCAAATAAGATGGATCAGCAATCCATTCTATTCTTGCATCCTTGTGGGCTAGATTAGCAATCCACTCTATTCCTGCATCCTTGTGGGCTAGATTAGCAATCCATTCTATTCCTGCATCCTTGTGGGCTAGATTAGCAATCCATTCTTTTCCTGCATCCTTGTGGGCTAGATTAGCAATCCATTCTATTCCTGCATCCTTGTGCTAGGCTAGCATCATTGTGGGCTAGATTAGCAATCCATTCTATTCCTGCATCCTTGTGGGCTAGATTAGCAATCCATTCTATTCCTGCATCCTTGTGGGCTAGACCAGCAATCCATTCTATTCCTGCATCCTTGTGGGCTAGATTAGCAATCCATTTTATTCCTGCATCCTTGTGGGCTAGATTAGCAATCCATTCTATTCCTGCATCCTTGTGGGCTAGATTAGCAATCCATTCTATTCCTGCATCCTTGTGGGCTAGATTAGCAATCCATTCTATTCCTGCATCCTTGTGGGCTAGATTAGCAATCCATTCTATTCCTGCATCCTTGTGGGCTAGATTAGCAATCCATTCTATTCCTGCATTCTTGTGAGCCAGATTAGCAATCCATTCTATTCCTGCATTCTTGTGGGCTAGATTAGCAATCCATTCTATTCCCGCATTCTTGTGAGCCAGATTAGCAATCCATTCTATTCCTGCATCCTTGTGGGCTAGATTAGCAATCCATTCTACTCCTGCATCCGTGAGGCGTATCGAGCTCGCATATTATTTTATTCATGTCTATGGGTCACACAGCCAATGGCAGGACACCGGAATGCGTGCGCTTATTTTCATCAAAAGTTGAAAACTAAAAAAACGAACCACAAGTTCAGTGATTTGAACTGCTCGCTACGATCTCTCGTATTGCTTGCATTGCGAGACAAACCATTCAATGGTAAATTTAGTGCAATATTCACGCGCTGTTCTGCTAACAGAACCTTCACTCACCTCTCTGCCAATCAGCAAAGTCCGGAAGTCGCCAGGCCATGTCGGACCAGCAGCAACCGCAGCATCATCACCGGTCGACGTCCTCGTCGTCGTCAAAGCTCCGACACAGCTCCAGCACCAGCGGCGGCAGCGGCGGAGGCAGCGGCGGAATCCAGGTTCGCGAGAATGACAAGTACATCATCATCGGACCGCAGCGGGACTCCAGCACCGTCGACTTGGAGGAGATTCGCGAGACCACCCTGCCGCATCCCGGCCGCGTGTTTGAGGTGTTCTCGCAGCGGCACCGCTGCTACGACCTGATCCCCACCAGCAGCAAGCTGCTGGTGTTCGACCACAACCTGAATGTGAAGAAGGCGTTTTTCGCCTTGGTTTACAACGGCCTGCGCGCCGCCCCAGTTTGGGACTCGACTGCCCAACGATTTGTTGGCATGCTGACGATCAGCGACTTCATCAGCATCCTGCATCGTTTTTATCGATCGGCCCTGGTGCCCATGGAGGAGCTGGAGTCGCACAAGATCAGCACTTGGCGGGCGCAGCTGCAGGACCGCCTGCGACCGTTTATGTGGATCCCACCGGAGGCCTCGCTGCTCGACGCCATCCGCTTGTTGCTGCATGCGAAGGTGCGGAGTGGGGTTGTCTGGGAGTGGGGTTGTCTCGGAGTGGGGTTGTCTCGGAGTGGGGTTGTCTCGGAGTGGGGTTGTCTCGGAGTGGGGTCGTCTCGGAGTGGGGTTGTCTCGGAGTGGGGTTGTCTCGGAGTGGGGTTGTCTCGGAGTGGGGTTGTCTCGGAGTGGGGTTGTCTCGGAGTGGGGTCGTCTCGGAGTGGGGTTGTCTCGGAGTGGGGTTGCCTCGGAGTGGGGTTGTCTTGGAGTGGGGTTGTCTTGGAGTGGGGTTGTCTCTGAATGGAGTCTCGGAGTTGTCCCGTCGTGGGGCTGTATCATTCCCAGCAGATTATCACTGGTAATGAGCTCACGAAACCTTGACTTTATATTTGACTTTAAACTTTGACATTACAACTGCCGCAGGTGCACAGACTCCCAGTGGTGGAACCGCACACCGGAAACGCCCTGTTCATTCTGACACACAAGCGCATATTGAAGTACATCTTCCTGAATATGCACCAGCTGCCCATGCCGGAGTGGCTCGACCTGTCTCTCCAACAGCTGGGCATCGGCACCCACTCAGGGGTTCTCACCGTGTCCGAATCCACTCCGCTAGTGAAGGTGCTGAGCCTGTTCGTTCAGCACCGCGTCAGCGCACTGCCGGTGCTGGGTGTGGACGGCCAGCTGGTGGACATCTACTCCAAGTTTGACGTCATTGTGAGTCCTGACTGACTGGCTGACTGATTAGGGTAATGATTAGAGAGAATTGGCTAATGATTAGAGAGCATTGAGTAATGATTAGAGAGCATTGAGTAATGATTAGAGAGCATTGAGTAGTGATTAGAGAGCATTGAGTAATGATTAGAGAGCATTGAGTAGTGATTAGAGAGCATTGAGTAATGATTAGAGAGCATTGAGTAATGATTAGAGAGCATTGAGTAGTGAGTAGCGAGTATTGAGTAAAGTGGGTTCCATGTATTACATATTGGGTACTGAGCGTGGATTTTGGGTCCCAGACATTGGGTACGAGTCGGGTTGAAAATGTGCACAAATAATTTTGCAGAACCTGGCGGCAACAAAGACCTACAACAACCTGGACCTGCCCGTGAAGGAGGCCCTCCAGTATCGCCACGACCGTTTCGAAGGCGTCACAACCTGCAAAGCGACTGACAGCCTCCGGTGCGCCATCGAGAAGCTGGTGATCGCCGAGGTGCACCGTCTGGTCCTCGTTGACAATCAGCAACGTGTCGTCGGCGTGGTGTCACTCTCCGACATCCTCAGCGCGATCGTGCTCAACCACGAAGATCTGCAGGGTCTGTCAGCCGCAGGGGGAGGCGGCGGCACGCCTGTGCAGGGAGATCCGATGGAAATGGACTGAGTGCGAATGATTCGCGCTGGACTTCTCCTGTCTGTAGATTGAGGATTGCCCATCCGAAACTGTCATCCGTACTCCATCACTTTTACTCTCACCCGATCACGTTCCCCCTAGACCTGTTGTTGTGAAAATGATAAGCCAGTCTGTTTCGGCCAAATAAAAAACATTTCACTCCATTCGTGACGCACTGTGGGGGTTTGGCAAGGGGCAGCGTTTTAGGTGATACTGTAGATGATGTTGTAGGTGATGCTGTAGGTGATGCTGTAGATGATGCTGTAGATGATGCTGTAGGTGATGCTGTAGATGATGTTGTAGGTGATGCTGTAGGTGATGCTGTAGGTGATGCTGTAGATGATGCTGTAGGTGATGCTGTAGATGATGCTGTAGATGATGCTGTAGGTGATGCTGTAGATGATGTTGTAGGTGATGCTGTAGGTGATGCTGTAGGTGATGCTGTAGATGATGCTGTAGGTGATGCTGTAGATGATGCTGTAGATGATGCTGTAGGTGATGCTGTAGATGATGCTGTAGGTGATGCTGTAGATGATGCTGTAGATGATGCTGTAGGTTATGCTGTAGGTGATGCTGTAGGTGATACTGTAGGTGATGCTGTAACTGATGCTGTAGGTGATGCTGTAGTTGACGTTGTAACTGATGCTGTAGGTGATACTGTAGGTGATGCTTTAGGTGCTGTGAAATGTTCTTTAGGGTTGCTGCATGGGATGCACCTAAGCTGAGAGACATTTTCCACAGCCTTCTACACTGAGTATCCCAACCATACTTGCTGACTGCTTCTGCAGCGTTGAATGGATTCGAAGTGACTGAGCTAAAGGTTGTTATTGGCTGATAATTATGTCTACACAAAATAAGATACAGCAGCAGTCTGGAAATCTCGTTTTACGAGATCCTTTTTAGCTCTGCACTTATTGCGTTGATGTAGTTTTCATTGCAGTTTTCAATGCGAATTGTGTTATTTGTTCGTCTTACATGTACTTGCGAACCTTGACCTGCTTTGTCTTTGTGTTGTTCTTGTAATTTAGAACCCCAAATACACTGCTTTATCTACCCTGCAACGATCTAGTTCTCTAGAAACAAAGCAGTTGGAACCAATAAATTTACATTGCAAGCCTTATTTAGTACTGTCAGTAGAAATGAACAAAACTTTACTGTTGATAAAGTTTGAATTCAGCAGAAAAACTACGGTTGATGAACCCTCTGCAAACTTAATTACGCTACATATCGTTCAGTGCAGTCATCAGTCATGACAGTTGAGTACTGATAATCTCTGCTTTATCATGTCAAATAATATCTGAAGGAAACTGATCTAAAATAGGTAACCTCACATGAAGTGGTCTGGCGCGTTGCTCTGATGTGTCAGCGGCCCAGGCTCGATTCCAAGTGCAGTCGCATTAATTTGGGGCTGAATTGGAATCTCGGCTTGGCTCTGCTCGTGCAATTAACGGCATTGAAGGCCAACCCCCAAGGCACAGGGAAGTGTACATGCCTAACGATAAATAAAGTTAGGGCCGCTGTACACTCCTGTGTGAGTGTGTGCCTGTGCGTGTGACTGCGTACGTATCTGCGCGCTTGTGTGCCTGTTCAAGGGAGTCGGCGAAATGAGCAGTAATGCCTCTCGCCGGTTGTGTGACGATGTCGCTTAAAGTGCGCCAGGGTGCACACAGCCCTCTTGCCTCTAATAAAACACCTCACCAGAATAAAGCCACCCAGTCAGTCGCCACAGCCAATAGCATCAAGCCGGTCTCTGATTGGTCAATCGAAATCGGCGAGCCCGGACTTCAGCCGAAGTTATCCGCGGGCGGGGCTGAGAAAAACAGCAAATTTCGAGCTTTCAGGATTTGTTGAGTTTTTGCCCAGCAGAGATAGTCGAGCATGAAGAATATTCGAGCGCAAACGAGCTGTCTGCTGGCCCTTGTAAGCCTTGCTCTGGCGGCCTGTCTCCCCGCTACTGCGTCCTCCCTGTTCGCGCGTTCATCCGACCTCTCCATCCGCTACCTGGGCTGCTACTTTCTCACCAATCCGGACTACGTGCTGAACAAAGCGGAGCGCCAGGTGGGCGACAACTACGACCTGATGCCGTACTACCGGCACAGCATGACCGGCCAGGTCACTCCGGAGCGCTGCGCCCAGTTCTGCCTGACCAAAGGCCTTCTGTTTGCCGCCCTGAAGAGCACCGAGTGCTCCTGCGGCATCTCCATGGACGGCATGCGGCTGGCTGAGGCCGGCTCGCTGGTGGACCAGTGCAGCAGGCGGTGCACGGGCGACACCAGCCAGCGCTGCGGCGGCGACAACGTCATCAGCGTCTATCAGTCGACACCGTCGGTGCGCACCCAGCTGCCGCGGCGGTGCTCCGGTGGCTTCTGGATGGTCCGGTTGAACCGGTCGGCCGAGTACGAGCCCAGCCTGCAGGCGAGTGTCCCTGTCCGACACCGTCCTCTGCTCCAAACTCTGCCCCAAACTCTGCCCCAAACTCTGCCCCAAACTCTGCCCCAAACTCTGCCCCAAACTCTGCCCCAAACTCTGCCCCAAACTCTGCCCCACACTCTGCCCCAACTCTTGTCCAAGAAAATTCGTATCAAATTATCCTAACAATCAAAACTAAAAAGCACACACCGGAATTTTTCATCACTGCCACCACTCTCTCTCTCTCTCTCTCTCTCTCTCTCTCTCTTACTGGAATGAGCCACATTCCCCACTCAACAGAACATAACCGAGAGTCGAATGATGTGGCGCGCGGCCGACATGAGTCAGGGAGCGTCGGCACCCGCGCGCGTCAGCCTGAGGCTGTGCATGTGGAAGTGCGAGAGCCTGCCAACCTGCTGGTCCGTGATCGAGCAGGCCCTCCCGGCCGTTGGGTCGGCTGCGTCCTGCTGGACCACGGCGCCACCAGTGAGGCGGCCACTACTAAGCCGCAAAAGCCGTCTAAAGGCCACGAGTTCGGTCTGGCTGAGTGGATCTGCGGCCCCGGCAGCTCACAGACCGAGGAAGCTGGCAGCGACAAGACCGGACCGTCGAGACAGCCGGACAGCGGCAGGCTGCAGGAGGCCGGCGGAGCTCGGGGAGGCGGCCGCGGAGGTGGCGCAACCCGTAGCGCTGGGAGACACCGCAGTGGCTGGCGGGCAGCTTTGATGGCGGCGATTGTCGTCTGGCTGTTTCTGTCTGGTCAATGATGGCTGACGGTGGCTGTTATGACCCAATGAAAGCTCTTCTGGATCCATTTGTTACAAGAATAAGAATGTGGACTCATAAGGAAGCATAAAGGGGTATAACTAACTTCTCAACTGAGCAGTGCAAAATTTTTTTAAGGAAATAATAGGCGACGAACAGGCCTCCCTTCTAGATCGGAGGCGTGACTGATGAGAAAGGAGAGATGAGAGAATAAAGGAGAAGAGAAGAGACGCGGGTAGAGGAGTGATGATATAGGAGAAGGGAGAGAATAGAGAGGAGAGAAAGGAGAGGAGAGGAGAGGAGAGGATTAAAGAGTAGAGAGCAGAGAATAGACAAACCTTGAGCGGGCCGCGTTGCCATTGTGATGTTTCAAAGGACCCGAGGCCCGGATAGAGAGGCTTTGAGGGCCGCATGTGATCCAGTTGAAGCTTCCATTTGTCAGAAACTTTTAACCCCAACAAACACGGAAGTCCGTTGACTCGGTGAACTTTGTGCCTGTTTTCTACATGTAGGAATCGATTATTCGAGTATTATTAGCAAATAAATAAAGCTTAAGATCAACATTTACTCGGTTGCTCGTCGCTCGGTCCCGGTCGCTCGGAGGCCGTCGTCACCTGACGACGGCCCTAGTGGGTTGAAACGCGTTGGTTTTCGCCTTAAATGTTGATCTTAAGCTTTATTTATTTGCTATTAATTAAGCGAGCAACTCTACCACGAGTATTATTAGTATCACATAAGGCTAGATACGAGTATTTGTTGTATTATTGGACTTATTGATGCATGCATTGCATGCATCTTTAAACCAGGGGTCGGCAAACATGGCTGCGGGCCAGATGAGAGTGGAAAAGAGAAGGGAGTGAAGATGAGAGATGAGAAAAGAGAGGAGAGGCGAGAGATGTTATTGGGAGAAAAGATACAAGATAAGAGGAGTGGAGGGGAGAGAGGAGAGGGGAGAGAAGAAGGGAAAGAGGAGAGGGGAGAGAAGGGAGAGAAAAGGGGAGAGGAGAGAAGAGAGGAAAGAGTAGATGGGAAAGTGAGAAGAGAGAAAAAAGAGGGGAGAGAAGAGAGAAAGCTGAAAACAGACAAGCTAGCCGGATTTTGAACTTGAAGTCTCAAAGGCCCCTATTGGCGCGGATCTGGAGTGCGTGTGTAATTTGTCGGACTAGAGGATTTGAATTTAATAGAACTGTACATTGAATGGATGTACGTTAGGCTAGAGCGCGATTTGACTAGGCTCCATTAAACTGGTGTTTGCTTCGGTGCCTATTTTAGCGCAATAATAAAATGATGTGATTACCACTACTGAAATGTAACTTTTCTGTTTGTTTATCTACTATATGCGCCACAAAGTATTAGTAGTATTTAATACTACTTATTAATACTGTTTGGAAATGCACTAGTCGAATGACTCTTGTAACGAGGTAATTATAATATTTGGTTTTTATTGCGGTGCTTCTCGAGTATTTAACAGTCGTACCACTGTACCCAGTCATTATTAATCGTTTAGTCCATTTATCCTGTGTTACCTGATATAACGGCTTCTGGTGTGTTCAGTATCCAAATAATCTCCTTTCGTGTATACAACTGCCAATTTTGAGTAGTTCTCTGTCTAGTCTAGCTTCTTCAATGACATAATATTTTCTTATCTTCCTTCTCGGCTCCAACAATGATTTCCCAGTTCCCACCCAGCCTTGCTTTTGGCCATGCCGCCGCCTTCCAACTTTTGGTTGTCATTGCTATGCAATTCTCTGTATTCCCATCGCTTGCTTTTCAATATATGCAATCTATATTATATTAATGTATAGACATATTCGATTTAAACAATAGCACTGTTTATTTACATGTACGATTTGTACTTTTAAATATACGCAAAATTCAGCAGGTTATTCGTATTACTAATTAATATGAATATAGTTTGAAATAAAGTTAACAACTGCAGTGAAAAAAGTTTACATTTTTGTCAATTATTAAGAGAAATAGGAAAAAACTACAAATTCTTATTTTGGACGGTACATGTAAAATGTTTTGTGCATTATGAAATGTCATAATTGTAAACACTTTATACAGAATCAGACAAAAACATTGGAGGGTCGGTGGTGACAGCGTGAGAGTCCAGGGTGAGGGGTGGGAGAGTCCGGGTGGGCGGGGGAGAGTCCGGGGTGAGAGGGTGGGAGAGTCCAGGATGAGGAGGGTGGGAGAGTCCGGGGTGGGAGGGTGGGAGAGTCCAGGATGAGGAGGGTGGGAGAGTCCCTGGTGGGAGGGGGAGAGTCCGGGGTGGGAGGGTGGGAGAGTCCGGGGTGAGAGGGTGGGAGAGTCCAGGATGAGGAGGGTGGGAGAGTCCCTGGTGGGAGGGGGAGAGTCCGGGGTGGGAGGGTGGGAGAGTCCGGGGTGAGAGGGGGGAGAGTCCGGGGTGGGAGGGGAGAGAGTCTGGGTGAGAGGGTGAGAGGGTGGGAGAGTCCGGGGTGAGGGATGGGAGAGTCCGGGGTGAGAGGGTGGGAGAGTCCGGGGTGAGAGGGTGGGAGAGTCCGGGGTGAGGGATGGGAGAGTCCGGGTGAGAGGGATGAGAGAGTCCGGGGTGAGAGGGTGGGAGAGTCCGTGGTGAGAGGGTGGAGAGTCCGGGGTGAGAGGGTGGGAGAGTCCGTGGTGAGAGGGTGGGAGAGTCCGGGGTGAGAGGGTGGGAGAGTCCGGGGTGAGGGATGGGAGAGTCCGGGGTGAGGGATGGGAGAGTCCGGGGTGAGGGATGAGAGAGTCCGGGGTGAGAGGGTGGGAGAGTCCGTGGTGAGAGGGTGGGAGAGTCCGGGGTGAAAGGGTGGGAGAGTCCGTGGTGAGAGGGTGGGAGAGTCCGGGTGAGGGATGGGAGAGTCCGGAGTGAGGGATGAGAGAGTCCGGGGTGAGAGGGTGGGAGAGTCCGGGGTGAGCGATGGGAGAGTCCGGGGTGAGAGGGTGGGAGAGTCCGGGGTGAGGTGCGGTGCTAAGGCCCTGACTCAACATCAATAAGCGCAGGTAAAAAGTAAATCAGCAAAGTCAGAGCCAGCAGCCAGCAAAGAAGATAAAAAAGAGAAGAGGCCCTAAAATCTAGGACTCCAAGCTGCAGTGCAAAAGAGCAGTCCAGCGACTCAGACCTTCCGCTTCTTGAGCTCCCGGTCCCACTCCTCCAGACACAGCATGGTCTGCAGCTCCCTGTCCCGCAGGCGGGCCACAGCCTCGGCGAACTCCGTCTCGGCCGCGGCGGTCTCGGCCAGAGCTGCTGTCACCGAAGCGTCCAAGGACAAGAAGGCCTCGCCGAGGCCGCTGCTGGAGGCCCGCCTGAGCTGCTGGCGCCCGCCGCGGCTGATGGCGAGTTTGAGCCGCCTGCACGGGTAGAGAAATGCGAAATTGCGGTTGTCAGGGGCGAGGACTTCGAGGAGACTGGAGGAAGGGGTGAAAATGACGGAAAAGAGGCAGAAAGCTGGAGTGACAAGAGAGTCAATCAAAGACACAGTTTGACAAGTAAAGAGAGTCAATCAAAGACACAGTTGGGGTGACAAGTGAAGAGAGTCAATCAAAGACACAGTTGGGGTGACAAGTGAAGAGAGTCAATCAAAGACACAGTTGGGGTGACAAGTGAAGAGAGTCAATCAAAGACACAGTTGGGGTGACAAGTGAAGAGAGTCAATCAAAGACACAGTTGGGGTGACAAGTGAAGAGAGTCAATCAAAGACACAGTTGGGAGTGACAAGTGAAGAGAGTCAATCAAAGACACAGTTGGGAGTGACAAGTGAAGAGAGTCAATCAAAGACACAGTTGGGGTGACAAGTGAAGAGAGTCAATCAAAGACACAGTTGGGGTGACAAGTGAAGAGAGTCAATCAAAGACACAGTTGGGGTGACAAGTGAAGAGAGTCAATCAAAGACACAGTTGGGGTGACAAGTGAAGAGAGTCAATCAAAGACACAGTTGGGGTGACAAGTGAAGAGAGTCAATCAAAGACACAGTTGGGGTGACAAGTGAAGAGAGTCAATCAAAGACACAGTTGGGGTGACAAGTGAAGAGAGTCAATCAAAGACACAGTTGGGGTGACAAGTGAAGAGAGTCAATCAAAGACACAGTTGGGTGACAAGTGAGAGAGTCAATCAAAGACACAGTTGGGGTGACAAGTGAAGAGAGTCAATCAAAGACACAGTTGGGGTGACAAGTGAAGAGAGTCAATCAAAGACACAGTTGGGGTGACAAGTGAAGAGAGTCAATCAAAGACACAGTTGGGGTGACAAGTGAGAGAGTCAATCAAAGACACAGTTGGGGTGACAAGTGAAGAGAGTCAATCAAAGACACAGTTGGGGTGACAAGTGATAAGAGAGTCAATCAAAGACACAGTTGGGGTGACAGTGACAAGAGAGTCAATCAAAGACACAGTTGGGGTGACAAGTGAAGAGAGTCAATCAAGACACAGTTGGGGTGACAAGAGAGTCAATCAAAGACACAGTTGGGGTGACAAGAGAGTCAATCAAAGACACAGTTGGGGTGACAAGAGAGTCAATCAAAGACACAGTTGGGGTGACAAGAGAGTCAATCAAAGACACAGTTGGGGTGACAAGAGAGTCAACCAAAGACAGATTTGGAGTGACAAGAGAGTCAATCAAAGACACAGTTGAGGGTGACAAGAGAGTCAATCAAAGACAGATTTGGAGTGACAAGAGAGTCAATCAAAGACAGATTTGGAGTGACAAGAGAGTCAACCAAAGACACAGTTGGAGTGACAAGAGAGTCAACCAAAGACACAGTTGGAGTGACAAGAGAGTCAACCAAAGACACAGTTGGAGTGACAAGAGAGTCAACCAAAGACACAGTTGGAGTGACAAGAGAGTCAACCGAAGACACAGTTGGAGTGACAAGAGAGCAACCGAAGACACAGTTGGAGTGGACAAGAGAGTCAACCGAAGACACAGTTGGAGTGACAAGAGAGTCAACCGAAGACACAGTTGGAGTGACAAGAGAGTCAACCAAAGACACAGTTGGAGTGACAAGAGAGTCAACCAAGACACAGTTGGAGTGACAAGAGAGTCAACCAAAGACACAGTTGGAGTGACAAGAGAGTCAACCAAAGACACAGTTGGAGTGACAAGAGAGTCAACGAAGACACAGTTGGAAGTGACAAGAGAGCAACCGAAGACACAGTTGGAGTGACAAGAGAGTCAACCAAAGACAGAATTGGAGTGACAAGAGTGTCAATCAAAGACACAGTTGGAGTGACAAGAGAGTCAATTAAAGACAGTTGGAGTGACAAGAAAGTCAATCAAAGACACAGTTGGAGTGACAAGAGAGTCAACCAAAGACACAGTTGGAGTGACAAGAGAGTCAATCAAAGACACAGTTGGAGTGACAAGAGAGTCAATCAAAGACAGAATTGGAGTGACAGAGAGTCATCAAAGACAGAATTGGAGTGACAAGAGTGTCAATCAAAGACACAGTTGGAGTGACAAGAGAGTCAACCAAAGACACAGTTGGAGTGACAAGAGAGTCAATCAACGACACAGTTGGAGTGACATTAGAGTCAATCAAAGACACAGTTGGGGTGACAAGTGAAGAGAGTCAATCAAAGACACAGTTGGGGTGACAAGTGAAGAGAGTCAATCAAAGACACAGTTGGGGTGACAAGTGAAGAGAGTCAATCAAAGACACAGTTGGGGTGACAAGTGAAGAGAGTCAATCAAAGACACAGTTGGGGTGACAAGTGAAGAGAGTCAATCAAAGACACAGTTAGTGACAGAGAGTCAATCAAAGACACAGTTGGAGTGACAAGAGAGTCAATCAAAG